>BQNB010070070.1:0-14644 GCA_026074375.1 Tanacetum coccineum
TTTGACCCATTTTAAAAGATTATGATTTTAGACATGAAAAAAAGTAGAAGACTAACTTATTAGTTGTAATTTTAGTTTTAGTTAATATATTTTACGCCTAATCATTCTCAATAACACTAATTGACCATTTAAGAATTTCACCAAATTTGACTTTTTATTACATATTTTCCTAAATCTGACCCGACCAAAACGACACGCTAAAATACATTTTCACGACTCGGACTCTAAAGCATTTTTATGTAAAACGACGTTTCGGACAACTTCTTAGTTTAGCCGAGACCCGAAACTCGACAGAAAAAGACGAAAACGCCCCTAGTTCAGGTCTGATGCAGTCTTAATAATAAGAAAAATGCAGATTTTGCTCTACCTTTTAGACCCGTTATTACTCATTTTTAGACTCGAATTTCCTCGCGGAAAAGTAAAACAGCCTTCCGAACAACTTTCATGTTTCGACCGAAGGCCGAAACGGACCCGAAAGTGCCGAAAATGCCCTTGTAAAAATCTTATAGCAACTATTATTTCCCAAAAAGCTGAATTTTTAGTAACAATTTTCCTAGCTTCAATTTGCCGTAAAAACTTTGTTTTTAAGAGTTACGGGTCGAATTTTATATCAAAACGACCGTCTCAACTAGTACTAACATATTTTTAAGCCTAGCTTTTATAATTTTTTTACAACATCTTTAAGTCACATTCTATTTTTCTACACTAAATATATATATTGACACGCCTCAAAATTTCAACCAAACTTCTCAAATATCACGCAATTCCTACTCCCATTATTTAAGACACTATACCAACACTTTAAAACAAACAAAACTTATATACACATATGACTTATGGATTCCAAAACAACGAAAAATAAATTATACTAATGGGCATATAAAAATGGCATTGAAAAATGTTTCAAGAATGCCAATGACAAAGCTAGGAGCAAAACAATGCTCTACGTCCTTGACTTAGAATTCGATATGCAAGATAGGAAAGTTTCATTAGCGGTGTGATTCTTCATACTCACAAGATGCACAAGGGAAGAAGGACGAAACATTAACGAGTCGCGCTCCCGAAGCAAGGAGGTTTTTATGAAAAAGGACGCTAAAAATTTATGCGAGTAAATTCGTATTCTAATCAACCGTCACATTCTAGACGATGAGTCACAAGATGACAATGGCGTTCCCGGAGTATAAACGAGTGTTACAACTCAGGGTCGGAAAGTAAATGACCGGTAGGATAAACAAATTTACACAATACTCGGATGTCGTGTAAAACGGTGACATGAAAAGCCAACGAAAAGATTGTGAAAATCCACAATATTATTCAATATGATTTCAAGAATTTATCCAAGATGTTTCTCGTCAATAAGCGCACCCGGTCGAAAAGCAATTCGGATATCTATATGGATAGCTTAAAAGGAGTTAAATAAGGGAAGTAACGCACACGAGTAGTAAAACGACAATTGTAAAAAAATCTCATCAGATAAAACACTTACGTAATCCCAAACAATCGTACCGCAAAGGTACACACAACCGATTAAAAGTAAGTCAGGTAAAATAGTCGGTTCGAATCAAACGAGTATATGTAATCGGTCATTACATACCTATATTAGATAAAAATAACGCAAAAAAATGAGCAGGAGAAGTCGGGCAACATACGCGCACGGATACGGTGTGAAAATAAGTGTGTAAGGTTACTACATATATAAAATTTATGCAACATACGAATGAACGCAATGCATTAAAATGAATATGATAATTTTAATAATGATTTATTTAAACATGTAAATGAATGCAAAGAAAACTTTAACATAAAGTTTAACGATCGATGTATATTTCGATATGAATCATAGTATTTATTTAATAAATACTTAGCAATAATGCACCCGCAGTATATAATGCTAGAAACGTAATTGCAAGAACGACTTGGCCGGCATCTCGAGGAGTTTGCGCGCTAAAATTTGAAAATAAAGTTATAGTTTAGGTTTTGAAAACGACCTAGTTCTCTATAACTTATGGCTCTTGATACCAATCTTTAACACCCCCAAATTTACTCGCAGCGGAACCAATATTTGGGTGTTAAATTCATAGCACAATAGTCACAAGAATATAAAGAACGACTCAAAAAGAGACGTTTTAATATCAACATGCGTCATATTACTAATTTAAGTTCAACAAGATGTCCCATGAACGTTACCCAAAAGAGACATAAAAAGTTATCCATTACAACCAAACTTGTTTTTGAGCAAAGGAGTCAATTTTTAATATTTGATAAACAAAATCTAGCGCAAATCCTCCTTTTTGTTGCCTCCAAGCCTCCGGACTTCAATTACCTGAGATAGACATGCTAAAAAGTCAACACGAAGTTGAGTGAATTCATAGGTTTTATAAGTGATAAGAGTTGAACACAAGCATTATAATATTCATAAGCATCATATAGACTTGTGGGCCAGACAAGCTATTAATCAACAGTTGCATTGAGCTCGTGCCACCGATCCCATCGACGAAATTTCATAAACAAATAATAATAATGATAATTCAATGAATGCCCCCAGGTTAGGTATTTCGTCATATACCTAATACAAATCTCCATACAATATGTCCGTACATTGGGAGTGCTCACTAATCGGATCCAAACCCCAAAAACCAGACCGGGTTGTCAAGCCCATAGCGCTATTAATTGTATGAGCGGCTACCCATCACATGTAGTTAACGGCTCACGATTGGGGTCTTATGACAAAAGCTACTCAAGAAACAAGATCCTTACATACGGATCCAAGCATACAAGAAAAACCTACTTGTGTTCGTTTTATAAAACTAGCATGCACCTCCCTCGCGGGGTTTAAGAAAAATATTTGAAAAGCGAGGCTATGAACTCACCGTGATAAGACGTGACGATCAAGAAATCACGAAAGCAAGGAACGTCGAAAAATAATCAACCGCGACCTAAAATAACGGCGTGCATTAAATTCGAGTCGATAAATATTTATCGATATCATTACATATGTAATAATAATATATTGATCAATTAGTTTAGACATTACATACATTTTAAATTTTCAAAATATTAATAGTTTATTTTGCCTTCTTTTAAAATCCAATAAAAATGTGAAGTCTACATGAACCCAACAAGCCCATTAGTAGTCCCATTATGATTATTTGGGTTGGAAACCTTAAAGTCCAGATTTTAAGGTATAATTTATAATCCAATAGGTTGGCCTAATAAGGCCCAAATGGTATAAACTTACATATTTCGGCTTATAGTGGTTAAGTTAGTTATATTGGGCTTTTGGGCCCAATTCAAATTAAGGCACCCTAATTCTAGAAATTTTACGGGGCCGGGCTTCGGGTTAGTCTTATGATCAGTAGGTTAACCATTTTATAAGTCCCGATAAGTGGGTCCTACCACCTCGGGTTTTTTTATCCAAAATTTATTCATAAGTTTTCCTGCTTTTAGTAATAAGTTTATAGTTTTCATCTTATGAAAGTTGCCGTAATTTCTAAATCGTAAAGGGTGTTGACTTCATATTTATCTTCCTGGATTCATTTATGAGTCTATTTTACTGATTTAAGGGTTTCATTATTAAACTTATGCCAAAATATGATCTAAAGGCCCAAGTTCTACACTAGTGTCAAGTCTGATTTTGGGCTGCTAATTTCGGGTTCACCGTTTCAGTCGCCATTTACAAACCGTAAGGAACTGGAAAACCATCCAATTATATTATGTTCTACATAAGTTTATCTACAACTCTTAGATTTACCGTTTTAGGGGTCAATATACAAATTTTATGAGTTTTGGGTCGTGCAAAACAGTATGTCTGTTTTTGACCTAATCTACCATTTTGTCCATAACTTTCTCATCGGATATCGTCACAAAATGGTCCACCCGGAAAATCATCACAAGACATTTTCCTACAACCCTATGAGTCCAATACACATCCACAACCTACTGATCTATTTCAAATCCCACGTTTTCTAGTGAT
The DNA here is from genome assembly GCA_026074375.1 of Tanacetum coccineum. Lineage (NCBI taxonomy): Eukaryota > Viridiplantae > Streptophyta > Magnoliopsida > Asterales > Asteraceae > Tanacetum > Tanacetum coccineum. The sequence continues at coordinate 3,974 of BQNB010070070.1, forward strand.
CAAAATTTCTTAATGTCTAAATCCATTCAAGGGCTCATATAGCTTCATTTTAAGAGTTCAAATCATGCATGCAATGTCCAAACTCAATCAATACCAATATATACTTTCATTTACAGTAGCTAAATGTACAAAATACATATGATGGAATAAAATTTTAAAAGGAATTATCAAGAGAAAACCTTACAATTGATCAAGGTGAAAATTTTCCAAACAACCAATTCCAAAACCAAGCTTATTACCCTAACTCCTTTTAAACCCAAATGAAATTGATTTACCCAAGATTATATCACCAATGCATGCAATAACCTTATAAAAACTTAACTTAATTCAGCCCCCAAAACTTCTGAAATATTAGGTTTAATGGTATTCAAATGTGGCTCATGTTATAAGGAACAAGATTATTATGAGTTTGATATGAGAATTTTTGATGATATTGATATTTTTGTGGCTTGGGAATCGGCTAGAAGAGAGAGGCAAGCAAGAGAGATGAAATTTTTATCTAAGCACTATGAGAAATTGAATGGAATGTTTAAGAATTTTGAATGAAATGACCATGCAATGTAGTCATAATCATGGACAAGTGTAAGAGGAATTTTAGAGGATTTTCTCCACATGGCTTAGCCATGTGGATCCTCTTTGCCGTCCATATGAGGTGGGGTGGTGGTGATGGTTTTAGTTTATTTGGGTAAAATTTTAAGATATGTGGGTAGTTTTGAGGCTAACGGATATTAATGTGAAATATAACGAGAGTTAAGGCGGAACCACGAAGTGAAAACGAATAAAGTAAAAATAGTTCTACATAAATTGGGATACTTTTTTGAAAATTTAAATTACGTAAGGTTTAAGATGAACAATAATTCTTAAGCATGACTCGAAAATAATTAAAACGACGCTTTTAATTAAACCGACTAAAATAATAAAAGTAAATTCTGTAAAATTTAGAAAATAAATATAAGCTCGAGATAAATAGTGACCTTAAATATGAAATGTTACATCCTCCCCTCCTTACGGGAGTGACGTCCCGGCGCTCGGTTCTGTAAATATATATGTGTTATGATCTTGAGGTGTTTTTAGATGAGTATGGAATTGCATGTGGGTATGATGATGATTAAAAAGACGATTAATAAAAGTTTTAAGTTGAACTATTGGACCTGTTATTTGATAACGTAGCTAAAGTATCATAGCTCTAAAAATTTAGTGCTTGGGGTCTGATGATTAACATTACATAAGGTTAGCTTATATCTTGTCTCAGCTCTATGATATAGTTGGTTGTCAACCAAACTCCTCCGGTATGAGGGAAGAGATTATGTCAAAATACAAAAATAGGTCAAATCTGGACATATGATTAAGTTACGAGTTAAACTCCAAATGTCTGCCATAAAATAATAGATATTAAAGATTGGGTCAGTAGTAGACATCATAAGGAAACCATATCCTTTGACCTCACCTTCATTGCTATTATGGTGTTCGAGATTTATGGTTTCACTTTAGTAAAGGGTTTAAAATTTTATAAACTTTCTGTTTTGGGACAACCAGGGTTGGTAAAAATAGTCTTTTCTATAGCTCTGAAACCTTTATAGATTTGAGGCTGGAATTTTGTGAAAACTAGACTCAAACTAGATTTCAGGCGTGTAAAAGCCTCACATATCGAACATTTGTGAGAGGCGATATGAGTCAGGACGTCGAGGTTAATCAGAAACTAAGTTTTTACGGGTTAGTCAAAAAATGTAGAAAAGTATGTACACCGTGATTAAAATAAAAATTTAAAAGCCATACTTAGTGGATGTTTTCATTTGCCTATAAGAACATGTCACAAAGTCATTTTAGGGTTTAATAACAGGGAACTTGGGTAAGTTCTAGTGGAATGCCAATGGCTTATCTCGGGGAAACAAACATTCAATGATCACATGTTTAATTTTTACGTATTGTTACTTTCTACGTACTAAGTCGCGTCACTCCTATAGGTTGTCGGTGATTGTTGGTGATCTCTCTCGATCTATATACTCAGCTTCTCGATCTTCATCGCTTATTTGACTTACAGGTGAGTTCATAGCCTCGCTTTTCAAATAATTTTCTTAAACCCCGCGAGGGAGATGCATGCTAGTTTTATAAAACACAAGTAGGTTTTTCTTGTATGATTGGACCCGTATGTGAGGATATTGTTTCTTGAGTAGCTTTCATCATAAGACTCCAATCGTGAGCCATTAACTACCTGTGATGGGTAGCCGCTCATACAATTAATAGCACTATGAGCACTCCCAATGTACGGACATATTATATGGAGATTTGTAGTAGGTATATGACGAAATACCTAGCCTGGGGGCATTCATTGAATTATCATTATTATTATTTGTATATGGAATTTCGTCGATGGGATCGGTGGTACGAGCTCAATGAAACTGTTGGCTAATAGCTTGTCTGGCCCACAAGTTTATATGATGCTTATGAATATTATAATGCTTATGTTCAACTCTTTATCACTTATAAAACCTATGAATTCACTCAACTTCGTGTTGACTTTTTAGCATGTCTATCTCAGGTAATTGAAGTCCGGAGGCTTGGAGGCAATAAGAAGGAGGATTTGCGCTTGATTTTGTTTATAAAATGTTAAAAATTGACTCCTTTACTCAAAAGCAAGTTTTGTTGTAATGGATAACTTTTTATGTTTCTTTTGGGTAACGTTCATGGGACATTTTGTTGAAACTTAAATTAGTAATATGATGCAGGTTGATTTTAAAACGTCTCTTTTTGAGTCGTTCTTTATATTCTTGTGACTATTGTACTATGAATTTAACACCCAAATATTGGTTCCGCTGCGAGTAAATTTGGGGGTGTTAAAGATAATGATTAGTTAGCTTCATTTCCTCTGTCAGCATCCATTTTGGAATCTTCATTCCCGCTCCTTCCTTATTCTTTCCTGAGTTGAAGATATTTTTGATAAGATTGTTATGTTTAACTCTGTGATAGTTATCATGAACTCTTCTTGAGATATTAGGATGCTCAGTCATGTAGTGATCAACAATAATCTTTGTGAACCTTAGGTAAGGAATCAATGTTGTTGGATGCGTAAGAGAGTAGTATAAACCTTCCCATAGCAGTTCAGCATAATCCACATGCACATTGTTGATGAAACGATAGAGCATTTGCATGATTTGAAACAGTGATTGATCTTGACATGTGACTTGAGTGGTTAAGCATCGTGCAAAGATCTTGCAAAGTGTCTTCCATGGCTATGGGAGTCCTTTTGACACAAAGTTTGACGGAGATCTCAATTGCATAGAAATACCAAGATCATCAAGGAAGAATGGAACCATCTGGCTAAAAGTAGGAGCATCAACAAATCCAGCATTGTTGTTGTCTGTAGCTTGAGGCAATTGGAATATTTATCTAAAGTCAGCTACAGTCATCGTGAGCTCCTTAGTATCAAGAAAGAACTTGAACTTGTACTTTGATTCATCCATCTTTAAAGTATGCCAGAATTGAGACATGTAAATCTATAGCACTGACGCAGAAGCTGCTATACAGAATCTGAGTGGATGGTTGTTGAGGATGTTTGCAAGAATCTTTCTTTCATTAGGACACTGTGGATTGACAAAATCAAAACTTCTTGTTTGCATCCCTGAGATCAAAACGCTTATTGGGTAGACACAGTTGATCTTGTGGGACATCTCTTTGTTGTTGTTGTTGTTGTTGTGCCATGATGAATTATGAATGAGTGACAATAATGTGTTAGATCAAAAGCAATTCATATGTAACATTTTTGTCACTTTCTGCTCTGTCTGTTTCATATGTTGTGGCAATTCTTTTTGAACATATTTTTGATCAGTTTGTTTCTCATGTGTTTATTCTTGCTTTTACGAGCACATGCCATACGCTTTATTCGCATTATTCTTTTGATTTTACTTTTTGTGTGTTCTAGAAATTCTTTTTCGAACACACTTTTGATTTGCTTTTTCACGTATGGTTTTTGTCTCTCTTTCTGTTTTGAAATTCCTCACCAGAAAATCTTTGTGTAACGATACTCTTTCAAGAATTATGAGAATAAACTTTGATTTTGAAAAAGACTCTGTTTTGAGAAATTCAAGAGTTATCAATCATATTCTTAAAACTTTGTTTGTTAAAGAGTACCATCTTGATACAATACATAAAATGAGTTTTGACCAAAAATCACATGTTTGAATTTTTCGAAGATTTGTTTGAATGAATAATATGGCTATAAATTAAAATTCACTTATACAACAATTGAATGGTCACTAAGAAACTACCACATTCTGTACTTTAGATAATGGTCAAGACCGGATGAAACTTATACCTCGTTAAGGTCAATAAGTATCTACCTCAATCAACTGATTCAGAAAATGATCGAAACCGGATGTAACTTAGACCACTTAAACAATTGAGTATAGAAGATTTTGACTCAAACTGTATTGTTCATTAAATCATTTGCGATTTCATTTTGTTCTTCTTTTGAAATCTTTTGAAAGATTTTTTGAGTGATTGTGAGAATTAAGCCGTATGAGATCCTGATCTAGATGTTCGAGCTTTTTAACAACACATTCAGAATATTAAGCAGTTATGTAGTGTAACACAATAACACACAATGAGTCCATAAATCCCAAGACTAGCCAAAAAATTATCAATTCCTCATTTTCAACATATGATATCGAAATTTGACTTTGACCATTTGACTTTGACTATCAAAATTGACAATTTGACCATTTAACTTTAACTATCGGAATTGATAGTTTGACCATATCGAAATTGGATAAAACATTTTTCCATAACTTTCAACGTTGTTCATTGAATTTTCTTCATATTGGTTTAAACATAGAAAATGAGTTCATCTTATCAAAATTAGTCCACGATATCAAAAAATGATCTTTCAAGCAAATTAAGCGACACAATAGACATCAAATATATCTATCATTAACATCTGTGATCAATTCTAATCACTTTTGACCCTATCGAAAAATTGAAGGACTTATCGAATTTGGTCAGACATATCGAAAATGATCAAGAGTGATCATTAGATGATTTTCTCAGCAATTAATCACACATATACAATATAATTATCAACTAAGAACACATACAATCATTAATTTCAAAAGCCCTAATTTTCGATAACCCTAATTTCTTTGAAATTTATTTTCGATGTCAAAAACCCAAACGAATCACAACAATAAGTATGAAATCGATGTTATCCTTACATTTGAATGAAGAGTTTGTTTGTAATCATTTTAAAAAACCGAGATTAAACTCTGTCAAAAATGATAAACCCTTCAACTCGAAATTGAGATGAAAATATAAAAAGAAAATGAAAAATAATTCTCTATTTATATCTTCCGAAAATGAGGATTTGACCCGGGGTTTGACCGGATTTGAATTTTCGATATTGTCACTTTTGATCCTTTTTTTTCTTTTCGAAATTCAAAGGTTTCAAACTTTATACATTTAGTCCCTTGATTTTTAAGAATGATCAAAATTTCATAAACTCCCCCTCGGAGTGTGATCCCTTTTTATGGATAGTCCTCAAAAATGAGTTTTTGGATTTTTCAAAGTCCGGTTAATCACAAAACTTTATAACTCCCCCTCGAATAAACAACCATTTTGAGAATAAATCACTAGTTTATTTAACGCATTTATTCGGGAGATCGTTGTTTTTCATTGCCGTTAAAGACTTGTGACTTTTCGAAGATGAAGTAAAACAATATACGTGAATGGAATATTTACAAAACACATGTTTTAGTAGTGCCAACATATTTTTCTCAGAATAACTGCCCCTCAGATCATGATCCTGTATGAACATTCAAAGAGTTTTTAAGAAAAATCGAATCATGAATATGATTTTAAATGAGAAGACATATGTTTGTGTTAAAATTATGCTTTTGTATTTTTACAATTTTTATTTTTATATTTGATTTTGAATTTTTCAAATTTAAAGACAATATTTTTCTGTTTTTATATTTTGTTTTTGAAAAATTTATTTACATGTTTGATGTATGAACTTTTCAAGAAGATGACTTTGCCAGACGTTCCAACTGTGTTTGAGTCATACATCTGATGATATTAAATAACGTCTATTTATAGCACCATTTATCCCAGCTAAATTGCTCGTTTTATATTATTTATGCATAAATTGGTACTTAATTGCGTATATTTATGATTTGCAATAATTATCGAGCAAAAAGTGAAACTTAATCAAAAGGCACGCATTTTGGAGCTTAAACGAAGAAATCATGAAGAGCACTATTTTGACAACCTATACGCCATATCCATCAAGGAAGATACTACGTATCCATGCCCTAAACTTCACTCAGCATCCACAAAGTAAAGATCTATACGCCGTATCCATATGAAGCCATATGCCGTATTCAAAGTACAAGTCATGAAATATTCTTGAATATAATAAAATATGCGTTCAGTTTTTAGTATTGTTTGATTTAATTATTGTTTAGTTTACTTTAATCGTTCATCTATGACATTTGTATAGTTACAATGGCTATTGGCTAATACCTTTAGGTATTAGCCATGTTTATGATAACTTAATGTTTGGTTTTTGTTTATTTTGATTGTATGCTTATTCGTTGAGTGTTGATTATGTTTATCAATTTATACTCGTTTATGTGCTTAAGTATGTGTTTAACTTATCATTCAACTGGATCTAGGAATACAAATAGAGTGTTAGCTAGAGTCCAGGATAAAACTACATATAATAATTTATATATCTAGAGTAATAGGATCACAAATATTGACCTGTCTTTGCCCCTTGGTTTAGTGAATAGGTAGACTAGCAGGTGACCTAGGACTAACAAATAACGTTCTGATTCCTTAGGTAAAGATATGGACAGGGGACTACTAGTATATACAGAGCCATTAAGTAGTAAGTTAGTAATGTCTCTTTGACCTAAGATTTGATAAGATCACTATTATTGTCTCTTAAGATAGATTATAACAAACAATGAATACTTTATGCGAATGTGTATAATTGTGACAGAATTGGCACATCTAGGGTTTAGGAAGAAGTACCACTTAAACCTAGGAATGAAATATCACCAACGAGATAAGACAATCATTTCACTTATAAATAAAACCTGCGTTTTATTAGATTAAATATAGTTAATATGTTTTCCTTACATTAGGCTTGATCGCTTCTTTGTCTTCTACCTATCAGCTTGTGTGTGTTAATCGCCCACATCTTAGACTAGGTAAACTAAAACTCGTGCCAGTTTGTCAAGCTGAAAACCCCCCTTTTATGTTAGTTTAGGTTTAACTTAGGTTTAACATAGAATAAATTAGGACTAACTTAGATAACTAAAATACTGATAGATTTAAGTATTAACACCGCTCTTAGTGATCGACACCCTGCTTACCAGCGAACCTACAACTGATCGGGTACACTGCCAGTTAGTGTTTGTTATTAGGTAAAGTCGGTAAAAAAGAAATAATAAAACTTAAATAATAAATTACCTACGCACAACGACACATCAAGTTTTTGGCACCGCTTCCGGGGGTGAGTTTGTTTTCTTGTTTATTAGTATTTTTAATTTAGATTTAGTTTAGTTTGGATTAGTTTGTTTTTGTGTGTTTGTTTGTTTTGTGTGTTTGTTTTCTGCATTGTATATTTTTGCATATTTGTGCGTTTGTGTGTTTTTCTATATTATTAAAACCTGCTGTGCAATCTGAGTCGAATACTGAACACGGCGTATACATCTCTTTGGATATGGCGTATACAGTTTTTCTAAACAATTACAGCATATTCGACTTCAAACATCAATATGGCGTATTTAATTTTGAATACGGCGTATTGATTTATCTATTTGACCTTTTTCTTTCCTAGCAACTTTATTACAGGAAATGGAGGACCGGGATATGACAATGGAAGAATATGTTTAGTAAGCTCTTAGAAATGGTAAAGTATATTATTGGAAAACTACTATGTATGGTAAGATCAGGTATGTTGAAGACATTAACGATGTCAGCTTTTTTAAAACAAAATTCTCAGTTATAGTTTATGATGATCCGTTAAGCTTAAAATCAGGCTTCTCATCTGAACCCACGGCAAGTCCTCAGCATGTCAATAAAGTTAATTTGAAAAATAAAACATCATTGTCCGAAAGTGATGATGAGGAATACAATGTTATATCCTATAATGATCTATTTCCTTTTGACATAATTTTTGTCAATGATTCAAAATTGGATACGAACAATGATGATGATAAAATCGATATCAAACAGTCTTTTGAGGATATATTTATCAAACCATCACATAATGTAATAAGTATCGATAATGGTACATATGCACATGGGTCAAATAAACTTTTGGAAACAAGTCATGATACAATTAATAAGTTTTTTGCAACTAATTTTTTTATTAAAGAATCAAGTGTTAATATCATGATTTGGAATTATCTTAACGAAGGGATGCTAATAAATCTTGTTTAAAATTTATATGTGCCATTTGGCATCCCGTTCGACCCCAAGTTATTTTATAAGGATGGGACTGAAGCTGAAAGAAGTATAACTTAAATACTTTTCTGTAAACAAAAGTGCTTACCGGGAGACAACCCAGAATGTATTTTACTTTTTGTTATCGAGTTTTTCTTCCCAGGCAGTCGACACGGCGTATCCAAACTATATGGATACGGCGTATTGACCCCAATTGGACGTTATCCATTTTATTTTTCTTCAACTTAAAACTTTATTGTCAGACTTGTCAATACGGCGTATCATGAAACATGGATACGGTGTATCGACTTCCTGTACAGTTTTAGTTTTTTTGTTTTTGTTTTCTAACCAACAATTATTCATAGATAGAATGCACTTGTTTTCTTATACTTAACACAGGAACCTACTGAATGTGATGAAGAATTTGGTGTGCTTATTTTCTAGAATTCTATGTGTGTTGTAGTCATGCGGGCATTCAGACGCATTTACAACACACATTCTTGCTCATATATGCAACATAGATGATCATACCGAGCAAATCTCAGGGGAGTTTTTCTGTTCTAATTCATTAATTTCATGTTTTTCATGTTATATTTATACAACGAGGTCGTTGTATATCTCGAGTGGGGGAGGAGAATTACAACGCTTACTTGTCCTTATTTTCACATTAATATGCCTAATTTATGCTTAAATTTAATTTTGTTTAGCATACTTTTGTGAAATTATTAGTTACATGACCCGCACACATAACCCTAATTTTCATATCGTGGGGATTTAGCGTATTCTGTATCCCAATTTTCACCCAAATTCCACAAAAATATGAGTGTGCCGGTGATTGTAGTAAACTTTAGAACTTGGCTTGGTATACTATTAGAGACCACCATAATAAGTACTATTTTATATAGATGGAGTGACCTATCTAAATTAGTAAATTTCTAGGATTACACCAAAAAGCCTATACATATTGTGTCACTAGTTAGTTAACCCTCGTAGAAACTCTTTTGTTTACTCTTATCTTTAGAGTAAGATACCCAAAGATAAACCTTCTGAGCCACTCCTTTCATTTGTTACATCACCAAAAATATGTTTCTTTACACCTTTACACCTTAGCCTACCCTGTAGATTAAGTCCTTAATCGGTTGCTAGTTGCTTTTGTGTAAAAGTATGTATTTCCTGTGTTCGTGTGCGCATTTTCTATCTTTGGTTAGGTCGGGAAATTGCGCAATGCATATAAAAATGTGAAAGTAGGAGTTTCCTTTTATTTTTCATGAGTTTTTATTTTTTGTGTGTTTACTACTTTCACTATTATGATCGGAAATAGAATTCAGATTTATCATGTTCGTGAAGTGGTTAAATTTTACACCAAAATTTCGTTTTTAGTTTATATAAAAAAATAGAAAAACAGAAAAAATACAAAAAGAGAGAAAAAATGAGAGATTTGTGAGATAATCGGTTCGTCTAAACTTAACCGATTTTCTTATTTATGATGATCGATTATTCGTTGGTACGTGCTATAAACCAATGATGTAAAGTTATGTTGTATATTATTTCTAGTTGGTCGCAATATAAACCAACTAGTGTATTTTTGTATCAAGTGGTAGATATCGCCACTATTGTTGTATAGTATGTATATTATGGATGATTGGGAGTAGGCCGTTATGGGAATGCCAACTAGGTTGTTTTTATTGATCTTTCATCAAGACATCTATGAGTCTAATTCGTGTCTACCAAAGTGTCACACCCCCAAACGGGGCCTGGACGGAAACACGTGTCCGAAGGCGTGACGTCTTAATATACATCACTCAAGATCAAGTAAATAACCACTATATGGACGTTTAATAAAACATAACTCGTTGCTTTGATTAAAAACGAAACAAGTCTTACAATATTCTTAACATAATTGAAATAGTTTTAGCGGAAGCTTAAGACAAATGCAGCGGAACTGTAACATCCCGCTCCGATAAAGAGACCAAGAGTTACGTTATGGTGTCATATCAGAACATATAAATGCAAGCGGAAGACTTTATTAAATAAAAATACTATGTCGTGAAACAAAATGACTTCCAAGAGTATTATATTCCAACAAAGTCAAATGAAAGAAATCTTCAAAAAGAAAGGTCTTAAAACACAAATCCAAATCAAAAGGGTTTGACTCGCTTCTTCTCACCCCTATTTATATATACCAATAAATACAAGCACACAACAAGGATCAGAATCCGCGAGACC
>BQNB010070070.1:15725-33261 GCA_026074375.1 Tanacetum coccineum
CTCGCTTTAAAGAATCAAGTTACAAATTTAAAGCTTTTTCTAAAAACATTGATTGACTTAGTTGAATTGAATTGAGCACGTATGATTAGGTGAATTAGAAGCTAATGGGAAAAAAAGCCTCAAGTTACTCATATAAGAATCTTACTCAGCACATAAACTTATATTTAACTTTATCACTTCTTGTTCTTCACCTTATTAAAATTCGAAGCAATAGAATTCGTGAAAGCTTAGCCTACAAGCGATAAGTTGAGGAACTAGCTAGGGCTCAACACGCCCGATCGAGTCAAAAATTATTCTCATTCTACCCATTAGGAAAGTCGAAACTCTGACAAAACACTTATTTTATTTTTGAAAAATTTTTAAATTTTTTTCATTTTTTTGGTATTTTTGCAAAAAATTGGTGGTAAAAACATGATTACGTGACAACAACGGCTGCAGGCAAAATCAAATCGAAGATCCCCCCCATACTAGAACTAAACATCGTCCTCGATGTTTTGAAAGGGGCACCTACGGCTGCAGGCAAAATCAAATCGAAGATCCCCCCCCCCCATACTAGAACTAAACATCTCAATGAAAGCACCAGGATCTTCACATGAAGATTTAATCTCTTCAGGTACATTTATTTCACAAACTGGTGACGGAGGGAGATTTGGGTTACTATTGATTACACTTAATAATTCCTCAAGGTAAACAGTATCTCCCTCAGAATCATAGATGCCGTCAACACCTGGTGGTATTGAATCATCATGTTCAAGAAATTCATCGATCTCTTCCATTAGAAAATCACTTCCTCCGAAGGGAGTGAAAGATAGAGAGCGAGAATCGATCATAAGGTCTGACGTAGAAGTGGGATTGCCACTTTCAGAAATTTCAAGTACTTCTTGAACATATTCTTCACAAGCAATGTCAATAACATCGACTCGGTTAACCGATTCAATGATATTGTAGGAGAAAGTCTTAGTATCACCAACTTTGAAGGTCACGGATTGGTCATCATGTCTAAGGGTCATTTGTTCACCGTGAACATCTATCAAGGTACGTGCCGTTCTCAAGAAAGGTCTTCTAAAATCGGCAGGAAAGAAGAACGTTCCAACTTTCATAAAAACATCCTCGGTGATGCCGGTTGGAGTAGAAATCGTTCGGTCAGCAAGTTCAAGTATCATTCGGGTTTTGGTCAAAGCTGGGAGATTTAGTTCTTTCCAAATGGAGAGAGGCATTAGGTTGATGCTTGCACCGAGATCGGCCAAGGCTAAGCATTCATTCATCTCCGGAAAATCACACGGTATAAGAAATCTACCGGGGTCTCCAAGTTTCTCGGGAAACTTTTTTAGGATAACCGCCGAGCAATTCTCGTTTACCGGTGTCTTTGTCAACTCAATTATCTTATCTTTGTCATTGAGGAGTTTTCCGAAAAATCTCCATAAATTTTGAAGCTAGAAGATCGTCTTTTTCACGGAGCTTCTCTTTGTTGGCCCTTGAAGGATAAGGCAAGGTTGGTTTAGTCTTTGAAGCAACAACGGGCTCACCAATTTGGTCATTAGTTTGGACCACCGGAGGTTGGATGTTTTCGGTGCTTGGTTGCACCGTATCCTTTGTCACCTCGGGTTCATTTTCCATCTCTTTAGGAAGAGAAGAAATTTGAGGTCCATTATAGGAAACACCGCTTCGGGTAGTGATTGCTTTCACATCACCTTTCGGGTTAGCAATGGTGTTGCTTGGAAGAGAACCCGAGCCCGAAGTAGAAGCGGTATTACTATTCACGAATTTGGTGATCAGGTCTGTTATATTTGCCATTTGATTTTGCATATTTTGCATAACCGCGTCATTAGCTTTGACGTAGTTATCAAAATCAGATTTAGACACACCTGGTGCTGGAGGAGCTGGAGCGGGAGCTTGGTAAGGTAAAGCTTGAATAGTCGGGGGTTGATTAATCTGGGGTTGGTAAATTTGTCCTTGATTGAAATTATTACCCCGATTTTGGTTAAAATTGTTCCCCCGATTTTGGTTGAAATTGATCCCCCGATTTTGGTTGTTTTGATGGTTTTGCACAGGAGGAAAACCGGGAGGTCGAATTTGGTTCGGAACCATCTGAGGTCGGTAACTGGCACTTCCTTGATTGAAGTTTGCTGCGGCAGCTTGAGAGATGTATTCTTGAATATTATCACGATAATTGTTGCCATCGGTGGCGGGACAATTACGGTAAGAATGAGCTCCCCACCCCCGCAAGTTACACAACTTTGCTCAACCGCTTTGACGGGAGCGGGAGCTGGAGTTTGGTTTTTCTTATCGAGAATCAATGCTCTAACCATATCCTTAAGTTCAGCAACATCGGATGAAACTGCTGGGGTAGAAGAGTTCGTACTCACTTTGGAGACAATGGCCTTGCTTCGTGATTGACGAACTTTGGACTTGCTCTCGATGATTTTTAGTCATTCTCGAGGCATTTTATCCAGAAAGTTACCACCCGCAGCGGAGTTCAATGAATCTTGATCATTGTTTACTATGAATCTTGATCATTCGAGTTCTTAGGGCATTATAGAATGTTCGCGTCCCCCCTCGACCCTGCAATTCCAAAAAACCACCCAATGATACGGGCACTCCCCCCCCAACCCAACCCCCCCCCCCCCCCCTCCCCCCCCCCTCCCCCCCCGTCATTGATTGTCCCATGCCCTCGTAAAAACGTTTCATCAAATTTTTGTTGAAATCTCGTGATTTCATTTCAAAGATTTTTTGTTTTACAGGGAGGGAAGAATTGTTAATGAATTTCGAAACAAGATCATCCCATGTAAGAATCGATCGAGGGGGTTCTTTTTCAAGCCAAATTCGGGCGGCTCCCTCGAGGGAAAATGGGAAAAGCATAAGCTTAACCGACGTACTCGGGACGTTCGGGAACTTCATCGTAGAAGTGATCTTGTTGAAATATCGGATGTGAGCATGTGGGTCTTCTTTATCATGTCCAAAAAATTGCTTGTTTTGAACAAGATTAAGTAGACCATGCTTGATCTCAAAGTTGTTCGCGGTAATTTCGGGAACAACGATCGCATCCTCGTAACCCTCGGTGGGTGCTTCGAGCAATTGCGCCATAGTACGATTATCGTCCATCGTAACTATGGGAGGATTGAAAATTTCTTGATTGTTATTTGGGTTCTCAAGATTTGGTGGTTCAACAGAAGTTTGTCGGACTTGCTGTTGTCGACGTTTACGGGCTTGAGAACGAGTGCGCATGCACAAAATAGAAATATAAAAAGAAAATTTACACTAATTTTTTTGGTTTTTCAATGATTTATTCACAATGTATTTTACCGGACAATGAGATAAGACAACTTCTACCAAATAATCTACTTACTTCACGGTAGCTCTCAAAAAGATGAACGCACAAGCGAGCGGAGGAGTAGGAATAGCGCGAAGCTTATTTCTCCTTTCGGGTCGTAGTTCCTAGGAACAACCCTCCTTATACCCACTTTATAGCTTGTTTAACTTTTCAAGGTGAGCCGTATGTCGTAAGAGACACAAATGGCAAGTTTTTAAATCTTTTGTTCGATTTGGGAACCAACAAGTTCACCAGAAGTTATTATGATAATACCTCAATTGAGAATATTATATTTTGGTATTTTTACCAATTTGCGACTTTATTCTTTTATGAAAAATGTTTTATATTTTTTGGTTTTTCTTTTGTGTTTTGCTTGATAATTATACTAGTAAAAGAAAATGAAAAATATTTTTGTACTTTTTATGTTTTTATAAAGAAAATATTCACAGCTTTAAACACAAATTGTCAATACGTAGCGATAATCTTTTTCACTGCCTCCCCGGCAGCGGCGCCAAAATTTGACTCTGGATGAATTGAACTCCTTCTTATATACCGATAAATGCTAGCACACAACAAGGATCAGAATTCACGAGGCCAAAGAAACCGGAAGCAGTATAGGGTGTCTCCGGGTCGTTATGTCCCAACGAGGCTTGAATTGAAAATCGAAAGACGAATTGATAATCGATGTTTGAATATAACAAGGAAAGATTGGGTACTAACACTAATAAGCAAATGCACGAGAAGAGAAGCAAGGAAAATAAACTAGAGCAGGCCTAAAAGCTAGGAATGGTAAAAAAAACTTAAAACTTTTATACTAAGACACAAATAAGCTCAAATACGCTTAATACAAATTAAATAAGCTAAAATAACTCTAAATAAGCAATTTCAAAAAGCAATTAAGCTAAATTAAGCTAAATTAAGCAAAAAAACGAATAAAAAAAAAAAAAGTAACTAACAACAGTACTAACAGTTTTAACTACCAGTACTAACTTGGAGTTAGTACTGCTAGCTTTAAGTTAGTACTGGTTGCTTAAGGTTAGTATTGTTAGTTCAATGAAGCAAGAAATAAGCAAATAAGCTAAAACAGATATTGAGCTACCCCTAAGTAAAGCAAGTCACATAGAATGGAGCACTAGAATGAACTAAAATGGAGAATAAGCTAAAAATTACAATCTGATCAACTATTAAAAATACTTTGAAAAGGAAAATAAGCTTAAATAAGCTTACTCCTAAAGACAGTAAAGGAAAATGGTTTAATCTACTCTAAAAAGCTACGGAAATCTTAAATAAGCAGAAATAGTAAGCTGATAAGCTAAAATGAACCACCAGTACTAACAGTTTTAACTATACATACAACTTGGAGTTAGGTACTGGTAGCTTTAAGTTAGTACTGCTAGTTTTTTAAAATCCAAAAAAAATGAACTAGCAGTACTAACTATGGGTTAGTACTGTTAGTTCAAAATATCCCTTAAAGTTTTCACAAAACATTTTTCTTTTTGTATTAACTGATTTGGTCCTTAATTAAATAAAAACAGATTGTTTAAAAAAAAAAAAAAAAAAAAAATAACAAAATAGAATACTTATAAACAGGTTTTAGTCAAGAATAAGCACTTAAATAAGCTGTTCTACAGTAAATAAGAAAACAAGAAAAAGAGAAACTTACAACACCCTTGCTCAAAACAGGGCTAAACCAAGAATCTACAAGCTCTAGCTTGCATAAAACAAGCTAGTGGTGTCCATAAGCCCATCCAGAACTGGCTTATCATCCATAAAATAGCTTGGTGTATTTGAAATGGTGATTTTCCTCTTTAACTACTTAACTTTTTAAATTTACTTAATTAAAGCAGCTTGTAAACAAGCTGTGTTGAGAGCTTTTTGAATACAAAACAACACAATTAAGAAACTTAGCACTTGGAATTGTAACTTGACTTAAAACCTCAAATTGCATTAAAACTTGAAAGTGTTACAAAGCTGAAAGTAAAAAGCTGTAAATTACTTAAAATAAGCTGAGTTATATTAAAAATTAAGCTACGATTAAAAACTAACTCTTTCCAAAGTTTACAAAAGACTCTATTTATAGTCGAAGTCTTTTTCTCTTCGACTTCTTTCTCTTGTGTCTTCTGTGTTTCTTTGTAGAGACAAAAACCAAGTGTGCTTGTTGTGTGAGGTTAATTCAAGAACCAAATCCCAGCCTTCAATTCTTTTGTGCTTCTTTTGGAGTCAATCTCACCATCGAACAATACTTGAGAATGGAGAGCGGATTGCCAACATAGCACTTATACAAGCTGGGGGGTAAGAGTGGTTGAAATGATTTGATTCTAGGGGGGGGGGGGGGGGGGGGGGGGGGGGGGGGGGGGGGGGGGGGGGGGGGGGGGGGGGGGGGGGGGGGGGGGGGGGGGGGGGGGGGGGGGGTTAGGTGATTTTGCAGGGTAGAAGGTATGGGACGACATTCCAAGTTGTACCTAGTTTTGTTGGGGAGGAAAGAAGCTTTGGGTAAGAGGCAGTTTTGTCCCCTCAAGTAATATAACTTAAATGCAATCTTTGCCGGTATTCGAATTTTGACCCTTGTCTTTTTCTTTTGTAATATAACTTGAGGTTGCAGTTTAGTCCCTCAAGTTGAATTTTCTTATCATGTGGCTGAACTTTGGACCTGACTTAGTCTTTTCCATCCCGTGCTTAGATGGTCGTTTTTGGCTTTCTTTAAAATCCGATCCTGCACAATTCAAATGCAAAACACCAAAATAACAATGTATCTTTGGTACCTTTTAAGTCTTTTAAGTCCGTATTTTAATGGGTAAATGGTATGTGTAATAAGCAAAATTTATTATTTTTTTTTTATTAATATCATACCCCAATGATCTATGTAATTATTTCCTAAAGCATGAACGAATTACACGAACCCGCCGTCTACTTAGTATGCCGCTAGAGCAACGCACATGCAAGGAAGTATAATACTATACACGGCCCTATGGATTTACCTAAGTGCATGTGAAATACATTAAAAGTGGATCAACCATATTAGGGGGCAAGGTATATTAAGTACTGTTACCCTCAATGGTCGTCCTTTCACACAATCACGTTTCCCCGAACATATCACAGTGATACAGACAAAAGCTGGTTTTCTAGACCTCACGTGCACATCCATCACAAGAGAAACATCACTAAGATCTACATTCTAGTTTCATACAAAGCATAAATAAACACAATGATAGTTTAGCCGAGCATGTAAGAAATCGCAAGAACAATAAATCAAATAACATATAGACATATTGAATGATTAAGTAAACCTTACTTGATTAAAACATGAATTGGAAGAGTTATAATAGGGTTTTTAGGCCCTAAAATCGTCTCCTACAGCTGCTAAATGAACTAGGGTTCATACCCTCTTTTTATTCTAAAGTTACACACTCAAAACCCTAAATTCGGGTTTGTATATATAAGAAAATCGACGCGACGGCGTCGCGTTTTAGTCGTGACGCCATCGTAAAATGAATCTTCTAGATCTGCGTTTGAGTAAGTGCGGGATGATGTCGTCGTGAAATATGTGACGCCGTCACTGGATGAGTTGTGACGGCGTCATGTATAGTTGGTGACGCCGTCTCTAGGCTCTGTGAGCACAAATCTTCAAGAGTCTTGGTGTTGGCTTGTAATCTCGTCTGTTTCTTCTCCAAATGAGCCCAAGTCACGTGTAATCCATCCAAATATCTTCCAAATGAGAAATACCTGAAAAGGAACGATTAAGTACCTATTTTAGGCATAAACACACGATTTTGGGGGTTAAATGACCCCGAAAAAGTGTATAAAATGACACCTCATCAAATACCCCTACACTTAGGATTTGCTTGTCCTCAAGCAAATGGGCTTTTCTATCTAGACAATAACAATATGAGGGGTCATTTTACCTACTCTTTAAACATTATCTACAACACAACCTCTTAGACCTCGTAATTAAAAGCACGGAAAATATATACTAGCACCTCACATAAGTGTTTAGGATTCTCTCTTTCACTCGGGTGTATAATGAATTATAACATATGGGAGAAACGAAAAATCACACTCATTATCTGCCATAGCATATAAATTACCATAGGCTTGGTAAAGGATCAAACCTCCACCGCTAGGTGCAAGTATTATTCACTACTATCTAAGAGGTCTTTTAAAGGGTTATGGGGTGTAGGTGTAAGATAACATATAATGGAAACGGAAATGGATAGGATACATTTGGGTGGCTTTGGGTGAATTTGGAGTGGAAGGGTTAGCTAATTATTTACACGAATACACGCTGGTTTGGTTGCTAAGCCAAGACTCGGACGAAGATATACAAACTCTACATCAATCTCTTTCTTTTTCTTTTCTCGTTTTTTTTAATAACATAATACATCACATAGGGTTTATAACACGTACCCCTACGCTTGAGCTTTTACATGCTCGATATTTACAATCTAACTATTGACCCGATTTGAGGTGGATCAAAATAACATGGAGATCATTTGACAAACATATGTGGGTATTGACTTAACTTTTCTTCCCCATTCTTCCGTGAAATAAATACTACCATGAATCCCAATCGTCCCAAAACTGTATTTACAAAGATAAGGACTTAGGAACCGCGTACTCAATAATTAACTTGGTTTAAAACAAAATAATGTACTAAAGGTGAATACATATAAGGTAGGCTAAGGCTTTTTGGGTGTAACGATTGGTTTAAGGGTGACAATGCTCTTCATTAATAGTCTGTATTAACCAGAAAATTATGAGAACCGTGAAAAAGGATAGGCTCGGAGGGTTGTACTAGGGTATCCTGCACTAAAGGTGAGTGCATGGCAAGGGTGTGGGATAGTTATATGATCAGAGTGACCATCATAACAATTACAGGTTTAAAACATGGGTTGATCATAATGCCTCTTATCGAGCAAATCCTAATACTTACTATGCGGTCTTGGGATGCATCACTAAAACAAGTTCTAGAATTTAATATACTACCGGTACACTCATGTGAATTTTACTAACACCAGACATTCCAGAAAAGGCGACGAAGACCACACGTACACATCCATAACGACGGAATAGACACATATGACTGCTCACTCCTTAACTCGAATCGGGTAAAGATAAAATCATCTTGGGTTACCGATGATAGGTACCCGAATTCCTAAAGATCTAAGGGTGAACCTCATATTTTTTCGGTAGAATTTTAAGGGTTATTGTGCTAGTCATATAAATTCCTATCCATGGGACGCTAGTAATACTCGGTTTTCGTTGGTATGTGTCGTAAAAAAAATTGGTAAAAATCACCCTTTTATGCTATGTTTCGATATATTACCCATCTTTTTAAGGACAAAGCAAATGACAAATGAAAGAATAGTTTCTAAGGCTTATTTCCCCTACACTTATTTTGAACATTGTCCCCAATGTTCTCTGGAAGTACCCGTTAAAACAGATAAAGGGAAAAGAAAACAAGGAAAAGAAACTAGTACTCCCCTGGTTTACTCAATAATGGAGAAGAAACATGCGATAACTGGTTAAATCGTCCTCCGAGAATCATCTAATGAAACTTCCTAAGAACTTCCAAGCTTCTTCTCATCAAATATAACCTGTAATCAAAGACAGAGAAAACTATACCAAGCATAAAATGTGCGATTTACCAATATACAATATGAATTTAGGGTTCGACTCGATAGATAGGATGAAAGAATTGTTAAACTTATCAGGTTTTGCAGGTTTATACAGAAGAATACCTATATTAAATGTTGCACAAGTTTTATTTTCAAAAATAATTAAAAACTTTTGAGTTTTCTGGACCTGGGCGTTTGACGCCGTCGGGGTTGGTGTGACCCCGTCACAGGTGTCGTGGTGACGGCGTCGAGTGTTAATCGCGACGCCGTCTCCACCGTCTGTGAAAACAAAAATTTTGTTTTTGATGAAAAATTTCCTGCACTTGATTCCATAAGTTAATTCCTGTACAAATGGCTGCATAAAACCTGAGATTTAACAATTCAATCATATGACGCAAATTAATCTAAACAATTCATTTAACATGTTTGAATTTGGCTCATAAGCTGGATAAATTCCCCTACACTTATTGTTTGCAAAATACCTTTGATTGAAATTAAGACGAGGTTAAAGACAATACAAAATGAAAAGTAAATTGGGTTGCCTCCCAAGAAGCGCTTTTCTTTATTAACGAGTCTTGTAGCTAGACTCGGAGTCACACGTCAAGTGTCGTATAAGTGGTCCAAGTCGATGATCTCTCTTGGACTTTCTCTTTCGGAGAGCTTCCTAGTAGTGGGGATTGATTGAAGGGTTTTGGTAAATTCCTCTCCATTAGGGTCAATCAGTCTAATCTTGGCATGCCATGCTCCATCTCCGTTTTTGGGTAGTTTGTCCCAGTTAATTGGTTTTTTAATTAGGTCCTCTGATTCCCACATGTTACACTTAAGGTTAATGGGTATGGCTCCTAGAAATTCTACCATTCTCCTAAACACTAAGGTATCCTTAAAAGGATTAATCTCGGCATCTCTAGAAATTTCCCATTCTCCGGGGAAATGGCAGTCTAAGAAGTCCTTCCTAGCATAACAAGGGTTAGATCGCCATATATCCCGTCCGTAGCTAGGTCGTGGTTTGTAGGATTCCCTTTTTCCAAGTGTGTCCAGATATTGTGCATTATCTGCCTCAACAAGTCAACTTCTTTTACACCGAATACTGACCTAGTGATTTCTTCTCCTACCGCTATTTTAGCCATCCTATAATCTATAACTGCGTTGGCGGTAGCTAAGAATCCTCTTCCTACCAGCAAGGGAGTTTCGAGGTCCTTCTTCATATCAATTATGTAGAAGCCATTTAATAGTTTTAGTTTTCCTATGTGGACTTCTACGTCTTTCACAATCTCAACGGGGTAGGATTTGGTTCTGTCAGCCAATCCAAAGATATGGTCAGTCTCCTCTAATAGTCTGATGTTAAACTTTTTGAAGAGGTAAAGTGGGATTATGTTTACGCATGATCCTAGATCATCCAAGGTGTCAAAAGGTTTTGAGTACCCTAATCTACAAGGTAGCGTGAATAGTCCAGGGTCTTCCATTTTTGTAGGCACTTCTCCTTGGACAAATGTTGATCCGTTTTTGCCTAGTTCTAAGCTTCCTACGTATTTATCTAATATGGCATTATAGATTGGAGCGTAAGCTAGGACTTCAAGAACTGGTAGGTTAAGATGCAAATCCTGGAATTCATCTTCAAGAGTTGGTTCGGGTTCCTCCGGTTGTTGTGGTTTGATTTCAACTACGGGTTGCTGCAGGTTTGTTTGGGAAATGGTTGCCTCCTTGAAATTTGCTTTGATAGCGTTGATTGAGGTGGACGAGTAAGAAAATCATTGCGGGTCCATTGTTGGGTAAGAACGAGTAGACGAAACTAGAAGAGTCCCTAGTTTCGGGTTATTGACCGTATCGCTAGGTAGTGCTCCTGTTATTCGATCGGTGATGGCCTTCAACATAGTGTCGATTTTGTTGGTCATCTCACTTTGCTGTTGTTTGAAATCGGCTTCAAACTTAGACAGTCTAGCATCTTGAGAATCCATGAAACACGGAACTAGTCCTTCTATATCGATTTGTTGTTAAAATTTTAAGGACTGATATTGAAGGAGCGAATGTGATCGAACCGATGAGTTTGGAACCGGTTAGGTGGTTTGTAAAAATTAGTTATTGGGAATTTAGGGTTGTCACCACCAAAGGATTTAGGTGGACTTGTTGCCATGATGGATTGTAGGTGTCACAAAGATTGTTTTGCTCGGGCTTGAAGGTATACCACTTACCTCCCACTTCATCGATACGCGAGGACGCGTATTCAACAAAGGCTTGTTCAAGGTTTTCCATGCAATACTGAGTGTCATGGGGACCACTGTAGATCTCACATGAGGTAGTGATTTTGTTTACTTAGGTAGGTTGCGTCATAGCAAGATGAGCTTCCATCAAGCGTTGGACTTGATTTTCGAGCTCGATTAGACGGCGGTCGGTGGGGGGGGAAGGTCGCACGGGACATCTGAGGCCAGCATGGCCTTGACCGCTAGGCGGAAATCGCCTTGGGTCGTTCCAATATTCGATTTTCATCGGAGGCTAATGTCCTCTAATAATGCCCATGATTCTTCGGTGTTGAGGTCACGAAGCTTACCACCGGCCGATTGGTCAATAGTTCGTCTTGTGACGGGATTGACATGGTCATAAAAAATTTGAACTTGGAGCTAAAGGTATATGCCATGATGAGGGAATTTTTGAAGTAGGTCCTTGAAATGAGTCCATGCTTCGAATAGAGATTCTCCATGATGTTGTTGGAACATCAGGATATCGTTGCGGAGTTCTGCGGTCCTTCCTGGTGGAAAGAATTAAGCAAGGAATCGGGTAGTAAGATCCTCCCATGTGGTGATGGATTATGTTGGAAGACGTTCAAGCCAATTGCTAACTTGATCGCGTAGGGAAAATTAAAATAAACGCAAGCGCGTTCTTTCTCTATTTTCACCATCAAGGTCAAGTAAGTCCACAAGTTTAAGGAAATCCTTGAGGTGTTGGTTTGGATCTGTAGAAAACTAGAAGGGGGTTGAATAGTTTTCCGCTTTTTAATTTAATGTTAATGTTTGTTTATAAAAACTTAGATTCGAGTTTTTGTGAATTCAATACTTGCACAATATGAATAATATAAATAAGTAAGAACAAATAAAGAAATAAGAGAGAAGAGTTAGAAAGATCAAACCACAACACAGTAATTATAGAGGTTCGGTTACAGAAGCTCCTCTCGCCATACTCTACACCACGAGCAACTAAACTCGAGATTTTTCTTCACTAAGTCAACAACCCCACAGCCCGTCCCGGCTCCCTTAAGCGAGAGAAAAGCCGTACACAACTTTCGCTTATATCAATTTCCGACACTACTAAGCAAGAATGTTATGTGAGTTTCTAATTTACTAGAACAAATCAAACACGACTTTCCACAACGTCTACACTACTTTACATGAATTCACAACACAACTTTCCACAACTACAACAGACTTCTTCACGCATTATATTTCTACACCACACTACTTCACTGCTTCACTTCTACTTTCACACCTAACTTTACAACTATGGATTTGAATCACAAGAATCAACTATACTTACAACAATCACCATATAAACTCCTTACACAACTTTTAAAATATTTACAATGAATTACAAGTATGATATGGATGCAACCAGAATGCAATACACACTCGAGGTGTAATACTTCCTTCACTTGATGATGGATATAAAACTTCACTTGCACTTGAGGAATGAGCTTGGATCACTTATAAACAAAGATTTATGATTAAAGATCAAAGGATTTAATGAGATGTTTGGGCTGTTGTTCGATCAGAAGTAATGAGTGCAAAAGGTGAGAAAATAAGGGGAAAATTCTAGGTATTAATAGGACATTCGGAGGAGCGACACCAATCGGCGGTCCCCCTTAAAGATAAGGTGGGCAGCCCTTGTATTTAGGGGACCGCCCGAGACCTAGGCCTCCCCATTTTGCTTTTAGTGTAGGGGGAATTTTCTGAAACTTTCTAGCCTTTTTAGTCCTGAAAATTTGAATTCAAAATGTTTATTTGAAAAAACATTTCTTTTATTGTTAAAAAATGTTTTGGGTGTTTAATGATTTATAAAAATGTTACAACCTTTTATAAAAGTGTGAGGTTGAAAAAAAATTTCCTTTGATCATAAAGATGCATTAAGCAATTATTTATTCCTAACTTAAAGTGATTTAATTTCAAAATGAAATTTACTACTAATTACTTGTTTACTTTATTAATTTTACATTGACTGTTTTTTATATTTTGTGATTATCAAAACGTAAACGATGCTAAAAATATCAATAATGTTTTTAGCATATTTGTATCAACAATCTCCCTCTTTTTGATTATTACAAATATTAAACTCATTAAAATAAAATTAATGTGTAAACAAGTATTAAGTGGTTTTATGTCATTCCCTTTTGTAGAATCAAAAGGCATCGTCGAGAATTGCAAGTAAATAACGATAGAATAAAATTCTCCCCCTTGATGTGTGCTCCCCCTCGTTCGAGGGCACCAAGGAATCGAGCTATGGTTTCTTGGCTACAAAAACGAGTTAGAACAATACAAATATTTCTAACATGTAGCAAGAAGGAAAAATATGGCATAATAATAATGCAACCAACAATAATCATCCATTAAAAGTAAAATAGTGTGTGAACCACACTCATGCATACATAAGGAAAGATAAATTAACATGCTAACAACATGAAAATTTATACTAAAAAAAGTCTATAACTAGTAAAGCTCCATGGACTATGCTTGCAAAATGGTGGGATGGACAAATTATTAAGAAACTAAACATAGAGTTATGATTAGTTTTAGGGAAGATAGGCGGTGGTGGGATGATGGTTGTTGGTGGTTGTGAGAGCATATGTTCAATATATGAAAACATATATTGAAGTTCATCCCTTAACCCAAAACTGAGGGTTCGGTTGTGGACACAACAAAGGCATGAATCACCATGCGCTTCGAGTAAATTCCAAGGGATGGGATGCCCAATGATGGGTGGATAAAGTTATGGTGAGTTATGATGGACATCTAGTGGAGTAATGGGTGAGAGTGAGAAGGTTATTTCCATTGAGTTGGGTGCTTGAGATGGAGGTGGTGGAGGAACTCTAGGTGGAGGTGACAATGGAAGTTATGATACCCATTGTGTAGTATGGGTGATGATAAGAGAGTTGGTGATTTTGGTGTGTAGTCAATGGATGAAGATGATGTGTCTTTGGTGGATGGTGTTTTAGAGGGTGCATTAGGAGCACTTGGTCATCAGACTTAAAACTTGGGAGATGGGATTGTAGTGTCTTTTTTTGTCAAGTCAATAAAGAGTTGTTTAGGTGGTATAATTGTGAATATATTGTTTCTTAGATGGTTTTGCAAAGGATAGCTCGATGGTGATGCAGGATGTTGATAATGGTTGATGAATGATGAAGAAGATGGTGTATTGGAGATGATCATTTGGAGGGGATTTATGGGAAGGAAATAGTTTGAAAATGGAATGAGTTTGAACTAGTTTAAGTTATTCCAAGTTGTGTTCGAGCATTCTGGGCAAAGATAGCTGAGACTAGGTAAAAGAGGGTCAAAAAGCAGAAAAAATACTGTTTTACCCGTGAAATACTAGGGCGGTCCCCTTAAAATTAAGGGGGCCGCCCGTGTTGAATTAAGGGGGCCGCCCTCTGTTGGTTCCATTTTTCACAG
Source organism: Tanacetum coccineum (assembly GCA_026074375.1). Lineage (NCBI taxonomy): Eukaryota > Viridiplantae > Streptophyta > Magnoliopsida > Asterales > Asteraceae > Tanacetum > Tanacetum coccineum. Next base: position 30,302 of record BQNB010070070.1, read on the forward strand.
AAAAATGATTTTTCTTAGATTTTTGTGAGAGTATTTCTGTTTTGGTGGTTTATTTGCAGCAAGCCCTATTGAGTTTTATGAGCATATTTAATCATATAACATGTAATAAACACATTAAATTATGAAACCCAAGTGGCACAACTAGTTGATTTAATAAAACAACCAAATGTTTAAGTCATCATAGCAAACAAGTACCTAAAAATAACCAACATATAAGTCTTTCTGAATACATCAGATGATCACCACACAAGTTGTTAATAACATACACATAATGAAGTTAAAAATTGTCTTAAACTACACTTAGCCATCTAGCTCACTTCAATCCTATGTCTTCATTTCTTCTTCTTGCTAAACACTCCTTTTAGTGCCTTTCCAAATGATTTGAAACCTCCGCGCATCTCCTTATGCATTTGTTGCGTTTGGTTGAGCAAGACAGTTTGTCGTTCAAAGGGAGTTTCATAGGTTTGTTCGGAAGCGGAAGGCATTTGGTAGTTTTGGTAGTTGAGAGGATCAAGAGAGTTAAGGTAGGTGGTAGGAGATGGAGTACTTGCACGAGAAGTTTGGACATTATCATCATCATCATTGTGTTGATGAGATGACGTGCCTTGATGATGAGAAGATGAAGAAGATACGGAATGACGTGCCTTGCCACGATCACTTCGAGGTCGTCGAGTTTGTTTTAGGGCAAGAGGACGCATGACTCGATCAACAATGTCATAAATGCCATTGTCAAGATGAGGATATGTTTCCATGACGTGTCGATAAAGACGAGTAAGAAACATGCCATACGGAAGATTAGCGGTTGGAGTATATCTAGCACATTGGATTCTTTTGATGAAAAAATAAGCAAGATTGTATTGTTCTTCGGCAACAACACAATACAACATGTGAGCAAGACAAGCGGGAAGATGATCCCGATGTCCTCCTAGTCCGAACACATTTTCTCTAATGAGCTCTTCCCATTGCTTCATGTCGGGGCTTAATTCTTTGGTGAGAATTTGATTTGGATTGAGAGAGACCGTTTGACTTTTAATGGTACGGTCTACCATGACACGTTCCAATTCAAGAAGTCGACGAATGTCGTCGGGAGTCAGAAGATCAGTGCAATATGGTCCCTTGGTTTCTCGAGAATACTCAAGAGATGCAAGGTCTCATTCATTTGTAAAATCGGCTTGACCATTGTATGGAATTTTGAGAATTTAACCAAAATGAGCGAGTGTAAGAGTTATGAATTCGTGTTGAATCATAAAGGAGATAACAAGATAACCATATTCATCAGTTTGTACCGTGACTTGGCTATAGAAGTCTAGAATAAATCTTGGAACAATCGGTTCGTTGATTTGAAAGAGACAATTAAAACGAATATTAGTAAAGAGACGCTCGATGTTGTTGGATTTGTAGTAAGCTTGGTCAACAACACGACCTTCGTGAATGTTGCGGTTTTTAATAGGTTTGTAGAATTGGGCAATGGTAGGGGAGATGCCGGGTATTTTGGATACTTTTGGTATGTAGGATTTAGTGAGGGATATATCGGTTGTAGTAGCTTTTGGCATTTTGTCACCTAAAAATGTTACAAAAAAATATATAATAAGGAAAATAAAGTTTTGAAAAATGACAAATGTGGGACAAGGTTTACTTCGACTTTAAAAGTAAAAACCTAAGAAGTGATCCATATGTTCCTTAATTTATTTTAGACTTAATCTAGGATGTCGAAGAATATATAGTAGTTATATATTTCAACATCAAGACAATAACCCAAACACTCCCTTATCAATATAAAATTTGTCTAAGCATGTCGAAAAATTATGTATTAAGTGTATATTTTGCTTGACACGTATAAGTTTGTTATTCATGACTTGACAAGAGTTAAATATTGTATGTTTTGACTATAAACCATGCTTTAAAGCATTAAACCAAACGCCCCTTTATTTTATGCCATTCATAAAAATGTATCAATATATATATATATATATATATACTATAGATATAGGTAATATATATAATATATATATAATATAATATAGTATATATATATATATATATATATATATATATAACTTGAAAGACTTATACAACGTTCGTTAAGTGTATATACACTGACAAAGCTAAAGTGAAGTCATTTCAGACCTGAAAAAATTGTTCCTAAGAAACGAACCAAACACCCCTTTATTTTTTATAACATATTATCTATTGATTCGAAAAGTATATATTTAGGAATGTACGTTTTGATGGGCAATGTATAATTGTTTTAACGTGTTTTTGGCATGAATCAACAATGTATAAACTTTGTTTCAAAAAAAATGAAAAATATGTATATATGTTTATAAAATTTTCGAACCAAGAAAAAATTTTGTGACTCAATTCTAATGAATGTATTGAATTCTTATGACTACGGGAATCATTGTAGTTATGGATTTCCTAGCTCTAATCTAAAAATTAAAGGACACACAAAAAAATATAGTAATACCCAATTTTGATTAAGAACAAAATTGGATGAAATTGAAAAAGATAAGTATAGGAAATCTTACAATAGGTGTTGTTGATCGAGTTGTAGGTGATTGCCCCTTGTAAATTTTGGTTAATTAGGCGATTTGAAGATTGGTTTTTGAAGGTTTTTGGCTATGGTGTTCGTTCACAGTGGGTAGGAGAAGAAGAAGAAAAAAAATGAAGTTTGGGTATATAATTTCGACAGAAAGGGGGTGTTTGTTTTTCCAGATAGGCGGTCCCCTTAATTAATTAAGGGGGGCGCCCATTTTATATGGCCGGTCCCCTTAATTTTAAGGGAGCCGCCCTATGAGAAAAAAAAACTTTCTTCGATTTTTGGCCAGTTTTTGTGAGAATAATTATTGATAATTATTAATTAACCCTTTGTTTAATTAAAAAGTTTCTTTGACTATTTCGGACAAGATAATCAAGACATCAATTCGAGAGGTGATTTAGAGATGAGATTTCTTGCAAGA
>BQNB010070071.1:0-33260 GCA_026074375.1 Tanacetum coccineum
AAGTATAAAGTTCTAAAATGCTTAAAACCAAAACAGATTAATTACTTAAACTAATTAGCACAAAGAGACTAAAATAAGCACAATTAAGCACTAAATAAGCAAATTTAGACAAGTAGAAAACAACTTAAGCAATATTAAGACTAGGAATTGAAGGACAAAAGGAAATTAAATGAAAACTAACCCTCAGCTTCAACTAAACAGAAGCTTAAATACAATCAAACAGTGTGGTATATCCTATATCATAACACGGGGTCGATTCTTGGATTTGGCTAGTTTCTAGAGAGAGAAACACATAGAGAGGATTTCTAGAGAGAGAAATGTATGTGTTTAAATGGAAAATGATTATGACTAGCTTCTCTCTTCCAAAGTTAGAAGAGGCTTATATAGTACTTACAATATACCGGGTATTAGTACCCGACTTAAACCGAAAATCGTACTATTAACTATAAAACTACGAGCTATAATAAACAGTAAAATACAAGGGGTGACCGAGTCTTTTTCTAATATCTAACAAACAGCTACAAGCTCTAGCTTATCCATATGGATAAGCTTCCATGATTGAATCCCCTTCCACAAGTTCAAAATCCATAAGATAAGGTAATCAAGCTGGTTTTCAAGTTTAAGTAGATTTTTAGACTGAATTAAACTCTAATATAAACTTATAGACTTATAAGAGCTTTTGAGTAGCTTATGAGATATTAGCTTAATGTTTAAAGGAAAATGAGAGCTTATGAGTGAAGTTAAGAAAGCTTGTGACAAAGTAAAACTAAATTTTATTGATAAAAGCTTAGTTACATTACTTAAAAGGAAATTACACAATACTTGAAAGGAAAATTACAATGTTTTTAAAAGAAAATTAAGCTAAACTTAAAATTAAAAGCTACCCTGGATACTCCAGTGTGTGTGATGGTGTGTGCTATTTATAGCACTCCTCTGAAGCTTCTAGGCTATAACTTGCTTCTCACGCTCCTTTTGATCTCTGCCGTACAATCTTCAATCATTGGATAATTATTCTAAGCCATTGGATCATATATGTGAACACACGGATTGCCAGCTTGGCAATCCATGATGTGACACTTGTGCTTGTTTTGTGAGGGATACAAGAGTAATTTTCTTCTTTACTTGTGCTTTTCTCTCAACAACGTGGCATTCTTCCTTTGGGATTGGACCAATCAGAGATGGGGAGTGACGTTTCTTACTGCCAAGGTGTACTTGGACACCTAAATTGTCCTTTGTACCCTCTAATTGTGAAAAGCCCTCTGTTTTGAGTTAAGGGCACGTTTGGGAAGACGATGAACAGTGAATTGGATTTACCCGCCTTTTTTTAATAACTGAAATAGGGTAAAAACTCGTTTGAACTTTGGGAAATAGCAACTTCAGCCCTTGTCTTTCTTTTACCTTATATAAAGAGTAAAAACAAGTTTTGAAAATGGCAGAATTGGTCCTTGTAGTTTTATAAAAAGAGAATTGGGCTAAGGTTTTGGACTAGTGGATCCGGGTGTGGCCCATTTAGGGTTTAGGGACTAGTTGTGAGTTTTTCTAAAACTTGGAGGACTAAAGTGGATTATTTTGGGCCTTGTTGACTTTTATTGACCATAGTAGACTGAGGGTTGACTTTTCTTTGGCTTTACTTCTGGCTTTTGTGCACTCTTCCGTTCTCGTGTTCGTACTTGCCCGTTTTTGACTGTTTTCTTGTGATTTTTGATATATCCGTACCTGCATACACAAAACATAAACACAAGCATATTTTTGCCATTTTTGGTCTGTTTTGGGTTTAATTGGGTTATTTTTGGTATTAACGGATATGTGTATTTTACACTTATCAAAATTCCCCAAACTAAACGATTGCGTGTCCTCACGTAATATCATATGCCTTATAACCAAATACCTCAAAACTTCCCCAAACTAAACCTTTGAAAAGTAGCCAAGATTTTTGTTGAGAGAGATAAGAGATCACAAGTTATAAAACACTCGATTTCCCATTTTCTAACATTTTTATCTTTTTATGTTTTTTCTTGATAATTAACTACCTAACTACAAGTTATAAAACCTCATTGGTAACTTTAAGGATCATAGAATAAAAAGCACAATTAAGTGTCTAAAAGATAACTTCATCATCCCCGATTTTGATCATAGAACAAAAAGCACAATTAAGTGTCTAAAAGATAAATTCATCATCCCCGATTTTTCACTTTTCCCATGCTAAGCTTAAAAATAAGATCACTATTGATTACGAACTAAGATGCTAAGACTACTCTATTAATTACAACTTGTGAATTCCTCTTCCCGACTATAAATCATTATGTTAGGTGTGTGTGTTCAAATTCAATTTAAACATTAAATCCAATATTAATAGTTGAAATCTGACCAAGCTTTAACATGGCCTTTGGGCTAATAAGTTAAATCACTTAGTAGAATCACACACGTCAAAGCAAACAAAAAACTCTTAGCTAAGAATCGTTGGTTCACTTGTCCCATGAATGACTTTCTTCTCTAGCAATCCCACCGTCATCGGGTAAGTGCTAAGGCTTTTGACACCCCTTCCGGAGAATACTAATCGAAACGTATGAAATTCCGATGAAAGCCTTGTAGACTTTTGCAAACCTAGTTCAAAAGAATTCCTGGTTTTAGAAAATGCAACTTTTATATTTATTTTTCTTCTCTTGCGACCTTATTATCTCTATTTCATATTAGGTAAGGAACTTGGTATCACTTTTTTCTTTCGACGCACATCGGCCACGCTCCGACAAGAGCTGTGTAAACTTATTATGATACCAATCTAATTATACAGCCTCCACCCTTTTCTTCGATGTCACATCGGAGCGAACCGCACAATGCCCATGTACTTTATTACGTTGGGTTTGATATTACTTATAACACTATGGATTTATAACTTGCATTTTTTTTAAAACAACTTGTTTTTGCCAATAGAAAATTTCTTTTTAGAAAACCAAAGTATAACTTGAACTAAATTCTTATTTACACAATGATGTCGACTTCATCGATAAAGCTTTTTCTTCTAAAATATGTGATTAGACTTTAAGAGTAAATCTAATTTGTAAAAATTAAAAGAGAACAGCATAATTAATCATTTTAGAACTCAGGGGAATAAAAATCCAAAGTTATTCTTATAAGCCTTTAAGTTTTTTTCTAAATAAACTTTGTTTAGCATCCTAATGTAACTAGCACTATCATTTTATTCTTTGCCAAATATAATTTGCAAATACTTAGCCTATATAAAATCCCAATCGGCATATTGTAAATCTCTTGAGATTAGCACACGTTTTCTTTTACTATGATTCAGTCTAGCATGTTTAAAGTCTACATGAGACGTTAAGGGAGAAAGCTAGAACTCTACACGTACGATCGGGTCAAAAATTACTTCTTATTCTTACCAACGGAAAACCTACATTCGTGTCTTAACACATATATTTTTTTTTATTAACTAATATGGCAAATAAGAACTTAAAAATTTAAAAATTTTGCTATTTTTGTGGGAAAACGGGTACGTGAGAACAAAACAATAAGCAAGTAACATCAAATCGATAGATTCCCTTCCCCAAACTAAAACGAAACATTGTCCTCAATGTTTAAAGTCGGGTCTCTACGAAAATCTAAGCCGTTTATGAGGTATGCAAAGATAAACGTGAATCGATAATGATGAAAGGATATCGGATCTCCCCAAACTAATTTCACACAAAGGATGAGAAGCTCGAGTAGAACGGGAAACAACACCGGACACGAGAAGCTTCAAAAATTTGTTGGGGGAATCCTACAAAAATCACAACAAACAAGCAACAAACAACGAGAAATCGGAAAGAGGATAGCCACAACACATCACAACACATTAGAAAATAGAGAAAAATAGAAAGGATAAGCATGGGGTGAACTCCCACGAAGCGGCTTGTTTTTGATAACCGAGTCGCTAGCTCGACTTGATCCCCGAATTTATTCGTCCTTGCAGAGAGAAAATATGGAAGAAAGAAACTTCCATAAAAAGGCCAACGACTTTAAGAAATGAAATGTGATGATGTCGGGATCAAAAATAAGATCTTCACTCCCGGTGGAGCAAGATAAAAGAGAGGCCTCGGGGTAAGTAACAAATGGGGGAAAAGTACGGATGGTAAATGTGAAGGAATCGTCATCTTCAGAAAAATCAATCTCACTTCCCATTTGGTCATCATTAAGCTCATTAAAATTATCAATCACGGAAACATCGGGCTCAAAATGTAAGCAAATCTCAACATCTGGTGGTTCCGGAGGAGGTCGAGGAAATGACGGATCAAAATGAAATGATTCAAACTCGGGAGACTCCAAAATAGTATTATTTGAATTATCAATGCTAATCAACCCCTCCTGATCAGGCTCAATCTCAAAAAGAAATGAATCATACTTGGGAAGAGAGTAATTAGCATGAGTAGTGGTACTGCCACTTCTCGTCTCTTTCGTATGATTGCTGAAAGAATTATCAGAATTAGAAAAACAAGATAGAGTGGGATTGTCATTTAATGCCTCAATCTTAGAAATGAGAAGATAAACATTTGACAATTTGTCACGAAGAATAACGTCCTCAATCTCCTCTAAGCTGACGAGCTCTGAATTGGGAGGTGTTGCATCAACGTACTCGATATCCTCATAAGAATCGTCATTACTCGAAGTATCATCATTTGGATCAAAATCGGCTTCAACAATTCCTAGTGGAATTGGAGCAATATGAACGGGTTCACCAGCGAACTCCTCAAGAATAGGGTCGATCTTAGAAGAATAAACAATCGAAGTATCACGGTTAACCAAAGATTCCACAAAATCGAACTCAATATTAACACGATTATTATCACAATTAGGCACATCACACGTATCGTCGGAAAATATACCTCGTAACTCACTTGGGAATGGGACAAGGATCTCAACACTAGACTTTATTACTTTGTCCGATTCTGTTGCTGGAATAGTGTCGAGATGCTCATCCCCCATTTTTAGAGAATTATCGGGCTCCTCGATCGGTAAGTCAGGTGTGATTGCTGTAGAATATCGAGCAATAATATCTCCTGAAGGAATATAATCATCCTCGTCATCGCAAGTAACAAAAGAATGTAAGCAGGCAGCAGCACTTACTTATTCATCTTGTAGCTTTCTCCTTTTTTCGAACTTCGCTTCCCCATATATTAAAATCTTGCTTAAGTTTTTGAATTGTAATCTCACAAATTCTCTCATATTCTTCATTAATCTTCTCCCCTCGAAATCTTCTAATTCCCAAATCATTCGTGATTTCTTTAATTTTGCGATCAACCAATTGCTGTTCATGCATCATTTCCTCGATACTCATATTCTCTTTAACCGTTTGTTCTTCCGCGATTTGCTTTTTTAATTCCTTTAACATTCTTTGATCTTGTTTTAATTCTTCAAGTTCTTCAAGAATTTTTTCTAGGGCTTCTTGACAATCCTACGGAATACTGCGATGGGTTGTGGAGTCGGTCAAACCGGAATAATCATAACTCGGATTAGGTTCATAGCAAGTTTCATTGATCGGTTGACATTGATAATCAAAATGAGGACCTCCGCAATAAGCACAACAAAGATATTGCTGAGAAAAACTCTGTGAATTTTGTGGATAATAATTATCACTAAAGTTTTGATTGTAACACGGCCCCGGCTCATAGACAAGCGGGAACTGTGGTGATATATAAACCATATTGGCAATTATTTCACATAATCACATAAGTAAGTCTCAAAATGGGGTTGTGGAGGATGGTAAGAAAAATTTGGAGAATTATCGAAAGAATTCGGGTTTGGATCATAAGCGAATGAATTTTCAGCTTCATAAAGGCATGTCGGTTCGGGTGAACATTGGCAATTCTGTGGGAGCTATAATGGTTTGATTGCATTGTTCTGGATTAGAGATAATCAGAACTTTTGATGGACAATTATAACCGTAATGAGCACCTTTACCACAAGATTTACAAATGCATTGTCGACAAAAAATTCCATCTAATGAATCACCGCACTCATAACAACAATTATGGTCAATTTGTGGAGGTTCTTGGAAGACCTTTTTTTTTTAAAAACACGTGGTCTGGATTGACAACGATGGCTCTCGGGAGCATTAACAACGTTGGTTATTGTCATGGATATCTCGGAAAGTATCTTGGAAAGTCTTTGAAAATTCATTTCAACAAATACGCAAGCAAATCTTATCGAATTTCTTTCGTAAAAAATGAATCCCACGACAACTCGGACCATCAATCGGGGTTCCACATCTTGCACAACGCGGAGAAGAGTCGGGTTCGGGAACAAGGATCTTGTCTTTAAGACTCCCTATCGAACAACATTCTTTAGTGTACAATCTTCCACAAGTCGATCATTCCTTAATTACGTAAAGAGATTTTGAACGATGAGACGCCATAAGAATTAAACAATATAGAGAGATAAGAAGAAGAATTAAACAATTAAGAGGATAAGAAGAAAGAATTAAACGGATAAGAGGAAAAAGAAGAATATTTTTAGGTTTTGAAAATAATACATAAGGAAATAAAAATATTTTTGGATTTTTGTTTTTAAGATAAACGAAAAATATTTTTGGGTTTTTTTTTTAATATTTATAAAGGAAAAATAAAAATAAAATAAGAAGAAAAATATTTTTGGATTTTTATATTTTTATAAGAACGAAAATAAACTTTCCGAAGAAAGGATCTTCAAGTCTCGAACACGAACAATCCCGTAGAAATCGCTACACCTTTCCCCGGCAACGGCGCCAAAAACTGATCCGTCCAAATCAATACGTATAAAATATATAATATAATATATAGATACGTAATAATAAGGATAGGCCAATAATAGTATAGTATAGTATTTCCGTCGGGTTCAAGAAATTCACTTTTAACCAAAGCAATTTCAAAAACCTTCCGGGTCGTTTCCTCGACGAGAGGTGAATGGAAATCTACGTTCAAGTTGTAATTCGAGCTTGATTGTCATAAAAGTTTTTGATTTGATTTTCTAAATCTAATATTTTAAACTAAAAATTAAACTTATATTAATTCTAAGATTTAAAACTACAAGATTATACTAAAAATGATCTAAAAATATAAATGACTAAAATGCTTGCTAAGTGACGTGAAATGTTCATTAAGTGCGGGCTTAGGTTTAACGAATTAAAATGACAAGTAAAATGAAATGCTTAAAAATAAATGACAAGAAATTAAATTGCATGATTGTTGTAAGCAATGGAACCGTAAAATCCAAGTACTTCTTGAATAAATTTCACAAGTGACATCGATTAGATCAACTTTCTTCAATGATTCGAGATTTTTGTATGAAATGGAAGGAGCATCACCACATTTAAGGGTTAAAGATTTATCATCATTCCTAAGAGTAATCTCTCCTTCGTAAACATCGATTAAAGCATGAGCCGTCCTAAGAAAGGGTCGCCCGAGTATCAACTGGTACTAGAGGATCGCTTATAAAATCAAGACAACAAAAAATCCCGGAGGGAAAGTATAGTTTTCCTACTTTGACAAACGTTTTCGGCGCAACGGTTGGTTTGAATTCGTCGATCGGCTAACTCTAAAACCTTTTTGTTTCGGTAAGATCATGAAATCCAAGCTTTTTCCAAATGGAAGAGGGCATTGAGATTAATGCTAGCCCCTAAATCGGCAAGAGCTAGATAATTATCAAATTCTGAAAAATCATAAGGAATTAGAAATCGGCCTAGGTCACCTAGCTTTTCTGGAAGCTTTTTAAGGACGACCGCACTACAATTTTCGTTCAACGACGTTTTGGTCAATTCGATCAACTTGTCTTTGTTATTTAAAATCTCTTTTAACCTACGACGCAAACTTTGGCATATGGATGAGAGCATCCGCAAAACTAAGCTCAAAATGAAGGTTTCGAAAGATTTCCATAAACTTTGAAGAAAGAATGTCATCTTTTTCACGAATCTTTTGTTTGTTGAGTCTCGACGGGTAAGGCAAATTAGGTTTGGCTTTGTTAGCAATGAAAGAAGGCTCTTCGATTGGTTCTTTGTCCTTGGTTTGTTCTTGGACCAATGGAGGAGGTTGGATGTCTTCGGTGCTCGGTAGCTCCGTATCCTTTGTCGCCTCACTTTCCTTTTCCACCACCGGCGGTGGAATCGGAGGTCCATCGTATGAAACACCACTACGAGTCGTAATTGCCTTGGCTTCATTTCTTGGATTTGGAATGGTATTGCTTGGTAACGTACTTGAACTTGAAGGTTGGTTGGTGTGATAGCTTTGCATGAAACTGAGCATCATCTTCTGAAAATCATCTTGCTTCTTTTGAGAATCATTGTAAACTCTTTGAAAATCATTTTGGTTTCTTTGAAAATTATCTAACTTCATTTGTAAGTTATTCATATTCGCATCATTAGCCTTAGCATAACTTTCAAAATCCGTTTTAGACACTCCTTGAATTTGTGAAACAGGAGGTAAAGCTTGATTAACCAAAGGTTGATTTGTTGGTGGTTGGTATGGTGGGGCTTGATAAACGGCTCCTTGATTGTTTTGACGGTTTTGATTAAAGTTGGTTCCACGGTTTTGATTCGAATTGAAATTGTTTCCTTGATATCGGTTTTGGTTGTTTTGAACATTCGGTTGATTGAAACCCGGTGGTTTCATTTGACTTGCCAAATTAGATGGTTGGTTTCTTTGGAGAAAATTGCCAACGGCTGCGGTTTGTTGAAATTGTTGGATGTTGTCATGAAAAACGGGAAAATCATTTCCACCTCGAGTTAACGGACAATGGTTAAAATTGTGATTCGATCCACATGTAACACATACTTCCTCAACGCTTTGGAATGTTGAAACAAGATGAGGTGCTGGGCTAGTAGTAACAACTAAAGCTTTCATTTCATTCATCATTTGTTTCATCTTGATAGTCATCTTATCCTCGAGAGAAGCGGCTATTTGTTGCATATCGAAAGAATTATTAGAAGGTGCACAGATTTAGAAGAGGAGCATCTCGTACTAACTCTTGATCATAGCACGACTTCAGAGTAAACAAACTTTTGACTTGCTCTCAATATCGCTAATCCTCTTGAGGACATCTTGTCTAAAAATTGCCACCGCGGCGGATTATAGGCATCCTGACGTGAATTCAAAGAATTGTAAAGTATCGAGTTGTGTAGTTACGAAAATCCATGGTGAGGCATAGACAAAGGAGTCCCTTTAAACAGTTCCCATGCTCATTGAAGGGTTCGCTTTGGTTTTTGGAAAAAAGTATGATCTCATTCCGATTAGTATAGTGGTTTTTGAAGGTGGGAAGAAATTGATTTATGCATTTTGCGCAAGGTCGTCCCATGTAGAATTATCTAGGAGGTTCCTTGTCTAACCAATCTCGGGCTTCACCGTCTAGAGAAAAAGGAAAAAGCAAAAGCTTTATCGAAGTGTTCGGAACTTCGGGATGTCTAAACGTTGAAGTGACTTTGTTGAAAAATCGAAGGTGATTGTGAGGGTCTTGTCTACCCGTAAACTTATTACTTTGCACAAGATTGATTAAAGGTTGTTTAAGCTCGAAATTGTTAGCATTAATTGGTGGAACAACAATAGCATCTTCATACCCCTCGATGGTGTTGTAACTTTTGGGCCATCGTTCGATTATCGGCCATTGCAACAATGTTTTGATCGACAATTGGTTCTTCTAAATCAAAATTTTCAACAACAACCGGAGGAGTTTGTTGTTGTCGACGTCTTCGAGATTGCGAACGAGTGCGCATAAAAAGAAAAACTAAAAATCAAAAAGCAAAACTTTACACTAATTTTTTTTTAACAATGAATTTTAACGGTTACACGGAAGAGACTTAAACCAAATAATCAACTACTTCACGGTAGCTCTCAAAAATTGCTTTTCAAGGTGAGCCGTACTTCGTAGAGGACCACAAATGGCAGGGTTAAATCTCCCATTAGTTCATTGCCAGGGAACCAAACAGTTCACCGTTTTGATTATTGATAATACCTCCGTTGAGAGTATTATATTTTGGTATTTTTACCAATTGGTGACTTTTATTTCTTAATTAAAAAGGAAGATTTTTTTTTATTTTTGATTTTTTTATCTTTTACTTATACTAAAAAGAAAAGGAAAATATTTTTTTACTTTTTATATTTTATGATTTTTTTTTGATTTTTGAATTATAAAACAAGAATGAAACTTTCGAGGGTGAAAGGATCTTCAAACCAAATAAAATAGAATAAGAAGGAATTCTTAAACTTTTGTCCACGCAGCGGCGCCAAAAACTTGGTAGCAAGTTTTAGATACACAATAAAATATACTATAAAAATAATATTCCACAAGAGCAATTAAGAAAATTCCCTAAGGAAAATTCACTCTCAAAAATATATATAATATAATATATAATACGTATATTTAACCGGGTAAGTATGATCACCCGGGTCGTTTCCCCAATGACTAGTGAAATTGAAACCTCGTTTAAGCTTGGATTCTGATTTGAATGAAGCAAAGATATTTTTGATAATCTATATCTACTAAACAACTAAAAAAAACAATTAAAATTGAAATAAAAACGCGAAACGGGACACTAAAACTAAGGCCGAAAACCTAAATTCTACAATATTAAACCTAATTTTTATTTTTCTTTTTAAATGTATTCTAATTGACTAAAAACGAAGTTTAAAAAAAACTAGAACAAAAACGGAGTTAAAACAAGGGTAAAAAAAATTGAAAACCGAGAATGGGAACGAAACCCGTTCTTTAAAAAGTGAATTTTTGCAAAATAGACCCTACGAAAGTGAAACTAATTTTCCTACAAACTTTATGATAAAAGAAAATTTTAATTTTTTTTTATTTTTCTGATTAATTTTCTATTTTTTATGATTTTTTAAAGTTTTTAAAGTAAATAAAAGATTAAAAATACTAAACTTAGAGTAAAAATTCTAGGAAAAATTTAGAAAATAGCTTATACTATGAGAATCCTAGGAAAAATAAACCCTAAGTTGTAGCTTATAAAATAAGCTTAACAGCTTATAAAACTAAATTGTGTATAAAGGATTAATAAAAGGAGATAGAAACAGATGAGCTATTGAAGCAAGTTGGTAAGGCATGTGTGTTGTGTGTGAGAGGTCATGGGTTCGAGGCAGGTAAACACCCATTTTTGCTATTTTTAGAAAACTAATAAAACTTAAAAGTTTCACTACTTACCCTGAGGCCCAACCCGATTACACCCTAAGTCCCTTTTAAGCCCAAAATTAAGATGAATTAAAAAAGGGCTTATTATCAAAAACTTATAAAAGCAAACTTGTAGAATAAGTTGAGGTGATTAACTTTAATAAAAGAACTTATAACTGAAAACCACTAGTAAGCTCTAAAAGAGCTTATCATTTAGCTGACCTCAGGAAAGTGGGGGATTTCCCCCTTGTTTTTACTTATAAGCTCGTAAAAAGCTCAAATTAAGCTTATTTTCAAAAACAAAAGAAGTTCTATAAAGCTTATAATGTATTTAAACTAAAAATGAAAAGCTAAATGGTTCAAAAACACTGAAACCTATCTGAATTTGATAAACAAAATGCTAAACTAAGGATAAGCATGAAAAGCTTACATTCATTTAAGTCTAAAAAATCATAGCCAATTCTAGATCTGAGCTTAAGCAAACCTTATTAAACAACTATAATAGCTATGAATTTAAATAATAAAACCTAATTCTTATGGCTAGATTTGAAAATTTAAAAGCTAAATCTATTGCCTAACTGTTATTGGTCTTTGTTTTTTATGACTTTGCAGCAAATAAACTAGGAAGATACGCTATAAATTGCAAATTAAGCCTAATTTGTATTAAGCTATGTAAAAAAACTATTACCGTACTGAATTTTATAAGCTAAAATCTAAGATTTCCTAACTAATAATTAAGCCAAAAGTGACAGCAGTGGTAACTGTGTTACCACTGCTAGTGCAAATGGCAAACCACAAACAAAAATGCAGAGATCCTTTAAGGAAAACCTGCACACTACACTCTCTATTAAGTGATTGTGAGCAAACAACAAGCACATAATTTCCCTAGAATGCTTGGATCAAATTTAAACTTAGCAAAGAAAACTAGAAAAATGCCTGTGCATATAAACTATGAAAAAATAAACTCAAACTTTTTAATTATTGAAAACTAACTTATAAAAACTGAATTACTACTCATTTTAAATGAGAACACAAGTGACTCAAACAAATTGCACACCCTAATTTGACTTTTGCAGGTCAAACCAGCCTATGCCAAACACCCCTTTAGGTTCATGACAGTTTTGAAAAAGCCTTTAAAACTAAGATCTACTTATTAAAACTTAATTACCAGATGAAAAACAACTTTTAACTAATTTATTAAACATAAACTAACAACTGAATAAGCAAGCAATCTAAGATTTACACTACTTCCTACTATTTTTGGTTTTTTATAGATTAATGATGACAGAAATGAAAACTTAAGATTTTTAACTACTTAGTCAAAAACAGATAAACTAACTAGTCTAATAAGCTAAATTAAAGATATATAAGAACAAATAAGCAACCATTATAAGCAAATAAACAGATTTAAGCATAGAAAGTAAATAGACAATTATTGAAAGGAAAAAACTTAAAGAAATTAAAGGTAGAAAACTTACATATCTCTAGCAAACAAGGGGAAACCAAAATATGGCAGCTACAAAGCTCCCTAGCTTATTATATAAGTAGGGTATCAAGTCCGCGGGGATCTTCCTTTTAGATCCCCCTTTCATTAGCTTAAATCCAGTATGCAAAGGTAAATAGACTTTTAAAGCTGATTTTACAAGTTTTAGTAAGATTAGGCTTATTAAGCTCATTTATTAGCTTAGAGACTATAAGAAGTTTATGAGCGCATCTTTGGCTTTTAGCTTAACATCTTAAGGAAAATAAGATCTTAAGGAAAACAAAGAGCTTATGAGAGATTAAAAAAAACTGAATTATCATTAATATAAAACTTGGTTACAATTCTTAAAAAGTAAATTACAAGGTAAAAAGTAAAATTAAGCTAAAAACTAAATCTTAAGCTAAAAACTACGTGTGTGAGTGTGTGATAGTGAGGCCTTTTTATAGGCTGTAGAGAAGCTTCTAGGCCTAAAAATCCTATCCCCCGCTCCTTTGATCTCAGCCAATCAATTTCCCAATCATTGGATCACAAATATGAGCCGTTTGATCATTTTGTGTGTTACTAAGGATTGCCAGCGTGTAATTCCTTTGATGTGACCTTGTGTTACTTCTCTGAGTGATCCAAAAGTAAATCCCACTTCTCCCTTGTGCTTTTCTTGCTCTGACGTGGCCTCCTCATGAGAGTGAGCTACTAAGAGCTTGGAGATGATTGATTTGTCCTTGCCAATTCATTGTACTTTACTTGAATAGACATATGTACCCCTCAATTGTAGAAAGCCCTTTCGTTTGAGTGAATGGTAAACTTTGGGACGACGGGTGAATAGTGTTTAGGTTTGGCGCCCAAATTATAACTGAAAGGGGTAATTCAGTTGGAAGTTTGGCATATATGCACAAATGGTCCTTATCTTTGTTAATTCTAAGTATAGTGTAAAAATGAGTTTAAGAGTTGGCAAGAATGGCCCTTGTGGTTTATAAAAAAAGGTGTGGGCTAAAGTTTTGGGCTTTTGGATCCGGTCATGGCTTTTTAAGACTTTTTAAGGCCCATTAAGGGGTGAGGGGTTATTTTTGGACTTTGGTGAAACTTGGAGGGTGAAAATGGAATGTTTTAGGGTTTTGTCTTTTATTGGTTGACTTTTTGTTGACCATGTTGACTGGATTTGACTGCGGGTTTGACTTTTCTGGCTTCGGCTTTGATTCTTTGGCTTCTTTTTGTACTCTTTTGATTCTCGTGTCTGTGCTTGCCCGTTTTTTTACTGTTTTCTTGTGCTTTTTGATATATCCGTACCTGCACACAAAACATAAATACAAGCATATTGTTGCCATTTTTGATCTGTTTTGGGTTTAATTGAGTTATTTTAGGTATTACGGATATTGTTTTTTTGCACTTATCAAAAATTCCCAAAACTAAATGATTGCGTGTCCCTACGCAATTTATCATGCCTTATAAACCAAATACCTCAATAGTTCTCCAACTAAACCTTTGAAACAGTAATAGCTAAGATTTTTGTTGAGAGAGCTAAGAGATCAAAGTATAAAAACACCGATTCCCATTTCAAATCCTTTTTTTTTTCTTTTTATGTTTTTATGATAATTAAATACCTATCTACAATTCTTTGTGTTGACATAATGTATTGTTTTCGTTACCTTATGGTAATTTTTAGGATCATAGAACAAAAAGCACAATTAAGTGTCTAAAAGAAACTTCTTATCTCCGATTTTTTCACTTTTCCCATGCTAAGCTAAAACAAAATAAGATCAACGGTTAAGGACGAAGCTAAGATGCTAAGACTAATTTAATTACAACTTGTGAATTCCTCTTCCAGACATACAATCATAATATTTAGGTGTGTGTTTCAATTAATTTTAAACCATTATATTCACATATTTAGGATTAGATGATATCCGACCAGCTTTAACAATGGGACTTTTGGGCTAGATATGTTATTTACTTAGCAAGATCACATCTCAATAGCAACAAAAACCTCCTTAACTAAGACATCGCTGGTTACACTTATCCATGAATGAATTTCTTCTCTAGCAATCCCACGTTCACGGGTAAGTGCTAAGGTTTTGACACCCCATCCGGAGAATACTAATCGAAAACGCATGATCTTCTCGATGAAAAAAGCCTTGTAGACTTTTGCAAACCTTAGTTCAAAAGAATACCTTGGTTTTAGAAAATGAAACTTTTACTATTTATTTTCTAACTTGCAACATTATTATTACTATTTACATTATTAGGCTAGGAATCGGTATCACTTTTCTTTCGACGACACATCGGTCACGCCTCCGACAAGAGCTCGTGTACTTATTATGATACCAACCCTAAATATACAACTTCACCCTTTTTCAATGTCACATGGGAGCGAACGACAAAATGCCCATGTACTTTCTTACGAGGACGTTTGTATATTAATTGTTAAAACACTAAGGTATATAACTGGCCATCATTTTTTTTAACTATATTTAATTATTAATTAACCATTATTTTTGCAAATAGAAAAAATTTATTTTAGAAAACCAAAGTATAAACTTGAACTAAAATTCTTATTTACCAATGATGTTTGACTTCATCATCGATAAAGCTTTTTCTCTGAATATGTTGATTAGACTTTTAAGAGTAAAACTCTAATTTATAAAAATTAAAGAGAACACGTATAATTAATCATTTTAAGAACTCCGGGGAAGAAAAAACACAGTTATTCTTATAAACCTTTAGTTTTCAAAACTAAACTTGTTTAGCATCCTAATCACTAATCAACACTTATCATCTTCTTATTCTTTGCAATTTAATATCTCGAATAAAGAAATTCGAAAATACTTACGCATATATAAAATCCAACTCGGCTTATTTAAAATCTACTTGAGATTAGCAAATGCCTTCATTTACTATGATTTCAAGGTCTAACATGTTTAAGTCCATATCGAGCTTGTTCAAACTATTATTATTAAGTTCTTAAGGAAGAAAGCTAGAACTCTACACGTACGATCGGGTCAAAAATTACTTCTTATTCTTACCAACGGAAAACCTACATTCGTGTCTTAACACTTATTATTATTTTTTTTATTTTTTTATTTTTTTTTATTTTTTTATATATATATTTTATAACTACTAATAAGATCTTAAAAATGTAAACTTTTTGCTATTTTTTTGGGAAAACGGGTACGTGAGAACAAAATAATAAACAGGTAATATCAAATCGATAGATTCCCTTCCCCAAACTAAAACAAAACATTGTCCTCAATGTTTAAAGTCGGGTCTCTACGTAAATCTAAGCCGTTTATGAATTATGCAAAGATAAACGTGAATCGATAAGATGAAAGGATATCGGATCTCCCCAAACTAATTTCACCAAAAGGATGAGAAGTCGGTTGGAACGGGGCAAATCAAACAGGACTCGAGAGGGCTTCAAAGAATTTGTTGGTTCGATCCTACAAAAATCAACAAACAAACAAGCAACAAACATCGAGAAATAAGAAAGAGTACACAGGGCTCTTCTCTACACAACCTTTATTAAAGAATAGAAGAAAATAGTAAAGGATAAGCATAGATTGTGGAACTCCATCGAAGCGGCTTGTTTTTGGTCACCGAGTCAACAAGCTCGACTTCGATTCCTGAATTTAGTTGTCCTTCAGGGAATGTTTGGAGATCTAGTTAACCAATGGGTGTATTCCCTCCACATAGTATGCTTAAGACAGGTGGCAGTTGACTTGAAATTAGAACATCGGGATGAGACAATTGCTGTGCCATAAGGAAAAATACTTCGGTAATATAAAGGGACGGACCATCGGGACTTGAGCTTTCCGATGAAAATCTTTATTCGGGAGTTGAAAAGTAACTTGATTCACCAACTATTGAAGATTCGATTCGTGATCTTTGATTGTAAAACGTTTTTTTGTTCTTCTCCTTGTA
The DNA here is from genome assembly GCA_026074375.1 of Tanacetum coccineum. Lineage (NCBI taxonomy): Eukaryota > Viridiplantae > Streptophyta > Magnoliopsida > Asterales > Asteraceae > Tanacetum > Tanacetum coccineum. The sequence goes on from BQNB010070071.1 coordinate 16,529, forward strand.
TATTAGCGATTTCGCCATAAGCTTGATCACGAAAGATCGTTAAGTTCATTGAGTTGGAGCTTTCTATGATCACCCGGAGTTTTGAGATCGAAGTTGGCATGCTTAAGAGCCTAATATGCCTTGTGTTCTAATTCAACGGGTAAGTGACATGCTTTTCCATAAACTAACTTGTAGGGAGTGCATCCAATTGGAGTTTTGTAAGCGGTCCTAAAAGCCCATAATGCATCATCTAGCTTGTCAGACCATGAGGCACGGTTTTCTCCTACCGTCCTCTCTAAGATTCTTTTGAGACCACGATTCGTCACCTCGACTTGACCACTAGTCTGAGGGTGGTAAGCGGTAGAAAGACGATGTGTGACACCATATTTAGACATAACTTTATCAAATTTGTCATTACAGAAATGGGTCCCACGATCGCTTATGATAGCTCTAGGTGCACCAAATCGGGAGAAAAGGGATTTTAAAAACTTGACAACTACTCTAGCATCGTTGGTGGGGAGCGCCTTGGCTTCAACCCATTTGGAAAGATAATCGACGGCTACTATAATATATTTGTTTCCTCTAGACGACAGAAAAGGTCCCATAAAATCGATTACACTCAAACATCGAAAATTCACAAACTTGGGTTGCATTTTGAGCATTTCATCTCGATGTTAAATCTTGCCTTGTCTTGGACATGCATCACAAGATTTTGATCAATGTACGCATCCTTGATAAATCGTAGGCCAAAGAAACCCTGCTAAAATACTTAATCCGAGTGGTGATGTTTAGACACTTTGATGGCCCTTAGTGGGTCTCTTCATGGACAAGCCTGAGCATTTCAAGAGCTTCTGGCAAATACACATCTACTGATGGATTTGATCCGCACATTGTACGAAAGAGATAGGGATCTCCAAAAGTAATGCTTCTATCATCCTTGAAAAACTTTACTCTTTTGTTGGGTTGAATTCTTTGATAGAAAATTCCCCGCGTGAGTAATTTGCTATATCGGAAAACCACGAATTGGTACTTTGTTATCATGAGAATGTCACCTTATTTAACGTTTTTAGAGGAAAGGTTTCATTAATCTCTTTAGATCAAAAAACATTTATACGGGTGTTTTCAAGGACGAGAGAGGTGTATCGGATGCATAGTTTCCAGCTCCATTGGTATCAATTACTGAAAAAATCAAATTCTTTGAAGAAGTATAGACCATTAAGCAATCTTGCTTTGGCGTTTTCTTGTTGATGAGGTATTTCAATGCGGAGGTTGGTTCGTGTAAACAACACTTTTGTTCATGATTAGATATGATCGAAACTTCTCAAAAGCGTAAACAACTGCAAGCATTTCTTTTTCCGTTATTGTATAGTTTGATTCTGCTTCGGTCATTGTCTTACTTGCATAATGAATTGGTCTAAAATGCTTCTCAATCCTTTTCCCTAGAACCGCACCTATTGCATAATCACTTGCATCACACATGATTTCAAAAGGTTGGTCCCAATCAGAAACAATTGAGATTACTGGAGCTTCGGTTAACTTCTTTTTCAATGTTAAAAGGGGGGGGGGGCCTAGAATGCAATTTCCAAGGAAGTTACAAGGAGTGTTTTCTTTAAGAGATGGGACATGGGTCGAGAGTTCTTTGAAAAGTCTTGATGGGATCTACGGTAAAAACCAGCATGCCCTAGAAAAACTTCGGAATTTCCTTAACGGTGGGTGGGTGGATGTGCTTAGAATAACATCGAATTTAGCTTTGTCAATTCAATTCCTTTCTTCGAGATTTTATGTCCGAGTACGATACCTTCTTTTACCATGAAATGGCTTTTTTCCCAATTTAGAGCTAAGTTAGTGTCTTCACACCTTTTAAGCATTTTTTTCTAAATTGGTGAGGCACGTAGAAAAAGAATCTCTAAAAACCGAGAAATCATCCTGAGACTTCCATTGTTCTTTTCAATCATATCATGGAGTTTGCCACTATACACCGTTGAAACCTGCCTGGCGCATTGCTTAAACCAAAGGATGCGGTGAGAAGCAAAACATTCCGTATGGCAAGTGAATGTAGTCTTCTCTTGGTCATTGGGATCAATTGGAATCTGGAAATACAACGAAGAAACCGGCGAGCGAAAACCAATAGTACTCATTTCCTGCGAGTATTCAAGCATTTGATCATGAACAATGTAAAGGGAATGTCTTTTCTTGTAGCTTCGTTCAACTTACGATAATTTATGCATACTCTCCATCCTGTTACAAGTCTTGTCGGTACTAATTCGTTATCATCATTGGTTACTACGGTCATTCCTCCTTTCTTTGGTACACAGTGTACTGGGCTCACCCAAGGACTATCCGAGATTGGGTAGTTTCAATCAACATCGAGAAGTTTATCAACTCCTTTTTTAATGACATCATGAATTTCTGGATTAACCTTCTCTGATGTTGGACGCTGGTTCATAGTCCATTCTTCCAATTAGAATTTTATGAGACAAAATTCCGGGTTTATACATTAATGTCAGAGATCTTTCCACGCTTGCTTGCTTTCGGATTTTAAGAACCCTTTTATGAGAGCGTCTTGTCTCATCGCTCAAATCTTTGGCAAATATAACTGGGCCACTTTGTTGTTATATGCTAAAAGCTTATCGAGATGAGGAGGTAAGTCCTAAGTTCAACCTCGGGAGGTCATTTTTGGTTCATAGGAAATAGCATATTCGATTGAAGACTTCTTCTGGTTCAATATTTAAGGTCTCTTCGAATTTCTGGGAAATAATCTCTGTTTGGTTGGGGAGGTTAATGGATCACTATTGAGAAGTGCTTCGAGAATGAGAATGTCACCCTCGGGATCATAGTACATAGCATTAATTTCTAGTGAAGTTTGCTCGTCATCGATTGCTATAAAAGCATCGACTTCTTCAAAAAGTAGAAAATCACTTTCCTCGAACGGAGTAAGTGTCGGAGAAGAATTTGAAACAATCGGATCGTATCCGGGAGAAGGATTGCCATATGCAACTGGAGTTTGAAAAATCTTAAGGACTTCTTGTGACGTATTTTTTCACAGTGAATCAATGAGATCGACTTTCTTCAACGATTCGACAATTGTTGTACGAACATAGAAGGTGTATCACCACATTTTAAGGGTTAAGTCTGATCATCATTCCTAAGAATTTATCCCCCTCCCCCCCCCCCCCCCCCCCCCCCCCCCCCTCCCCCCCCCTCCCCCCTCCTTCATATACATCGATTAAAGCGTTGAGCGTCCTAAGAAAAGTCTCCAAGTATCACGGGTACTCGAGGAAAGGATGAAATCAAGAACAACAAAATCGGCTGGAAAGTAGAACTTTCCTACCTGACAAAAACATTCTCCGTATACACCGGTTGTTTGGAAATTGTTCGTCGGGATTAATTCTAACACATTTTAGTATCATTTAGGCCCGGGTGTCCAAGCTTTTTCTAAATGAAAGAGGATGATATTTATGCTATACTTAAAAAATAATAAAAAAAATCGGGATAGGGCTAAGCAAATTATCAAATCCAAAAAAATCAACATGGAATTAAGAAATCGACCGGGGTCACATAGCTTTTCTAAAAGTTTTTAAGGGACAACCGCACTACAATTTTCATTCAAAGGTGTATTAGTTAACTCGATTAACTTGTCTTTGTTATTAAGCATTTTTTTGAACATTGGAGCAAACTTTGGCATATGAATGAGAGCATCTGCAAAACTTAGCTCAAAGTGAAGATTACGGAAAATTTCCATAAACTTTGAAGCTAGGATATCATCCTTTTCACGAATTTTCTCTTTTGCAAGTCTTGAAGGGTAAGGCAAACTAGTCTTGGTCTTTTGAGCTAAAAAGGCTCTTTGATTGGTTCTTTGTCTTTTCCTAAGTCTTGGACAACTTGAGGTTGGATGTCTTCGGTGCTAGGTAGCTCCGTATCCTTTGTCACCTCGGGTTCCTTTTCCACCACCGGCGGTGGAATTGGAGGTCCGTCATATGAGACACCACTTCGTGTGGTAATTGCCTTGGCTTCGTTCCTAGGGTTTGGAATGGTATTGCTTGGTAACGAACTTGAACTTGAAGCTTGGTTGGTGTGATAGCTGTTGAATGACCTGAGCATCATCTTTGATAATCATCTTGCTTCTTTTGAGAATCCATTGTAACTCTTTGATGAATCATTTTGGTTTCTTTGAAAATTATCTAACTTCATTTGCAAAGTTATCATATTCGCATCATTAGCTTTAGCAGAACTTTCAAAAATCCATTGTAGACACACCTTGAATTTGTAAAACGGGAGGTAAAGCTTGATTAACCAAAGGTTGATTTGTTGGTGGTTGGTATGGTGGGGTTTGATAAATGGCTCCTTGATTGTTTTGGCGGTTTGGTTGAAATTTCCTCCACGGTTTTGATTCGAATTGAAATTGTTTCCTTGATATCGGTTTTGGTTGTTTTGAACATTCGGTTGATTGAAACCCGGTGGTTTCATTTGACTTGCTAAATTAGATGGTTGGTTTCTTTGGAGAAAATTGCCAACGGCTGCGGTTTGTTGAAATTGTTGGATGTTGTCATGAAAAACGGGAAAATCATTTCCACCTCGAGTTAACGGACAATGGTTAAAAAATGTTGTTCGATCCAAGTTAAACACATACTTCCTCAACGCTTTGATGGGGGGGAGTTGTAAATAAATAACAACTAAAGCTTTCATTTCATTCAATCATGTGTTTCATCTTAATAGTCTCTTTATCCCGAGCGAAGCGGCTAATTGTTGAATATCGAAAGAATTTATTAGAAGGGTGAAGAAATTCGAAGAGGAGCATCCGTACTCAATTTTGATCATTAGCACGACTTCTTGAGCTAACGAACTTTTTGACTTGCTTTCAATAATCGCTATCCTTCTGAGGATTTGTCTAAAAAATTGCCTCCCGCCGTCGGAGTCTAAACGCATCTTGATCATTGGACTCAAGAATTGTAAAAGTATCGAGTTGGTGTAGTTCCGAGAAGCCATGGTGAGGACATTGGCGAAGGAGTCCTTTAAAACGTTCCCATGCTTCATTGAAGGTTTCGTTTGGGTTTTGGAAAAAAGTAATGATCTCATTCGATAGTAGTGGTTTTTGAGGTGGGAAGAATTAATTTATGAATTTTTGCAACAAGGTCGTCCATCGATCAGAATTGATCTAGGAGTTCCATGTTAAACAATCTCGGGCTTCACCGTCTAGAGAAAAAGGAAAAAGCAAAAGCTTGATCGAAGTGTTCGGAAACTTCGGGGTGTCTAAACGTTGAAGTGACCTTGTTGAAGAATCGAAGGTGATTGTGAGGGTCTTGTCTACCCGTGAACTTATTACTTTGCCACAAGATCGATTAAAGATTGTTTAAGCTCAAAATTGCTAGCATTAATCGGTGGGACAACAATAGCATCTTCATACCCCTCGATGGGTGCTTGTAGCATTTGAGCCATGGTACGATTGTCGGCCATCGTAACAATGTTTTGATCGACAATTGGTTCTTCTAAATCAAAGGTTCAACAACAACGGAGGAGTTTGTGGTTGACGGGGGGGGAAAACGTCTTCGAGATTGCGAACGAGTACGCATAAAAAGAAAAACTAAAAATCAAAAAGCAAAACTTTACACTAATTATTTTTTGTTGGATTTTTTTTAATTAACATATTGTTAACAGTTATCGGAAGATGACTTAAACCAAATAATCAACTACTTCACGGTAGCTCTCAAAAATTTCTTTTCAAGGTGAGCCGTACTTCGTAAGTGACACAAATGTCAAGTTTTTAAATCTTTAGTATCGGTTTGGGGAACCAACAGGTTCACGGTTATTGATTAGGTTAATACCTCCGTTGAGAGTTATTATCTATGTTAGGATTACATGTTTCTTAACTTAGTACCGACAGTACAAATAGTTAGTATGTCAGTATACTTTATTACCCGACGTACAAAGTATTAAGTTGCTGTTAGTTAGTTAGTCCGTTAGTAGAAAGTTAGTTAGTACCGTTGGGAAGATGTTTAAAAGATATTTATGAGAATATTTTTAGAAAGATATGTAAGGCCATTTAGGGGGATCCTTAGTATATAAAAGGATCACCTTTAGCAAAGGTAGATATATATGAACACTTAGATTACAAGACGCATACACTAGCTAGCAAATCTATATCATAGTTAGCATTCTGTAATCCTCAAAGACAACACATTAATAAAGTTATTATTATGTTGTTCATTGTTCTTCTGGTACCTGTGTTAAGATTCGCATTAACACTAGTATTCTTAGTCATTGTTTCTACATAAGCTCATTTGTATTTTATACTATCTTGCTTTCATCCTTTTAGGCTGCACAAGATCCATTCAGTTATTCTTAGGGACTTCAGTGGTATCAGAGCTTTGAGAAAACTTGAACAAGAAGAACAGTTAAAAACCAGTTATTCATACAACCAAACAAAAATAAACAACATGTGAAACCCACAAGATGAGAATCCACCACCACCACCTCCACCAGCAACACAACAAACACCAACACAACAAACTCCTCATACAGTCTCAACCATCAAGCTGCCTATTCTCAAAAAGGGAGAATATGATATATGGGCTATGAAGATGGAACACTATTTGGCTCATACAGACTATCCAATTTGGGAGGTTATCCAAAATGGGAATGGTCCTGTGTCAGTCACAACTGATACATCAGGAAAATTAAAATTTTGCCTCCTAAAACAGCAGAAGAAAATTGCCAGAGAAAGAGAAAGAAAGCTAGGACCACTTGCTATGGCCATACCAGAAGATTCATCTAGCTAATTCTTAAGATTGACTGATGCAAAAGAAATGTGGAATGCCCATCAATCTAGATTTGGTGGAATGATGAATCCAAAAAGATGCAGAGTAAATCTTGAAGCAACAGTTTAAAAAGGATTCACTGTAATCCAACACAGATGGGATTCACAAAAGGCTATGAAAGAATTCCAAAGTCTTCTCACGCCAGTTAGAGATTCTGGAGCAGGTGTATCTACTGAAGATGCAAATCAGAATTTCTAAGATCTCTAACTTGCTGCTTGGTTACAAGTTTCCTCTAATTTGAGGAACAAACGAGGATGGACGTCAGTTTTGATGACTTGTACAACAATCTAAGAGTCTTTGAAAATGATGTAAAAAGCTCTACTGCATCATCTTCCAACTTGCCAAATGTAGCATTTGTTTCTGAAAACACCAGCAGTACTAATGATGTTAGTACCGCTTATGGTGTTTCCAATACTTTAGTCATTTAATTCAAAAGCATGAACAAACATTCATCATATTCCTTGCTTGCTAGGTCCAATTCAAGTTAGTCCTCAACTGGATCATGAGGTCTTAGACCGGTTTGATGAATATGACCTTGAAGAAATGGATTAAAATGGCAAGTGGCATGCTCTCTATGAGAATAAAGTAGTTCTACAAGTAAGATGGTAGGGAACGCATAGTTTGATGCAAAAGAACCTGTTGGTTTTGATAAAACCAAAGTGGAATGCTACAACTGCCACAAAACAGGGCATTTTGTAAGAGAGTGTAGAACAAAGGAAGATAACAGGAGGAGGGATGGATGGAATCCTGGAAATAAAGATGGGAGCAGAACTGGAAAGAAAGAAGAGTCTAAAGCATTGGTGACAGTTGATGGAGAAAGTGTTGACTGGACAACTCATTCAGAAGATGATGAAAATTTTGCTTTCATGGCTAGCAACAGCTCAGGATCAGACACACAGGTACCTTCCTGTTCAAATGAGTGTAAAGAGTCTTATGCTAACCTTAAAAGACTATATGATGCTCAAAGAGAGCAACTTAGTGATGCTAGAGTAGAAATAAAGGCTTATACTCAAGGTCTTAAGAAAGTTGAAGCATAGTTAGTTGCCCTCATCAACAATGGTCAACTTTGGTATGAACAAAAAAATCAAATTTATGGAAAATTGATTTAGATGATAAAAACAGATGTTCTCACATACCATAAGAAATTGTTGGCTAAAGCTCAAAAAAAGAAAAAGGATGATTTAGAAGTAAAGTAGACACAATGGAATCATTCTAAAAAAAATCTTGGTAAAATTGTAAATCTATCAAATGAGTGCCAGTGATAAATTTGGGGCTCGGGTATGGTGATTACAGTATAGTGGGATTTTTAGTTATGACATAATGATGTTTCGCAAAGTGTCTTTAGGTGCAATAAAAGTGATTTTGAAAATCCACCTTTGCATAAAAGGATTGGTAAATAACATGTGAAATGCAAGCCGTACCCCTACCATGACAGGGAAATTATTTGCCCTCTGGACATGATATGAAATAGATGACTCACCAATATACATATGGTACCAGAAAGTCTCAACCAAGTGAATCTGAAATCTCAAACACTGAACTTGATACCTGTGACTCTAACAATAGTACAGAACATTCTGAATTATTAGTGTCTAAACAGTTGTCAATGTATCATATATAGATGTTCAACTTAAGGTTTGGTCTGATGCTCCTATCATTGAGGAGTATGAATCAGATAGTGATGATGAGCATGTGTGTGTACAAACTAAAGGACTTGATACACCTAGTTTTGCTAACAAGCAAGTAAAAACTCCTAGGGAAAATGTTAAGAATCAGTCTACACATAGTCAAAAACCTAAGGTTAACAACAAAGAGTTGGTGCATGGGTTTACCCAAAGAGCATGTTTTGTCTGTGGTAGTTTAGTCATTTAATAAGAGATTGTGATTATCATGTAAAATTGGCTAAACCAGGTGAACTAAACAAACAAAATATGTCTAAGGGTAATGGAAGAGGGGAGAGGAAACCAACATGGAACAATGTTCAAAGGGTAAACAAACAAAATCAATTTGTTCCTCTAGCGTACAACATAAGGAAACTGGAAATAATCAGTTATACTGCTAAAAGCTAGCAGTACTTACAATTTTAGTTGCTAGACAAAATGTTAACAGACAGACATACTAAAATAGCAATGCACTGAAAGTTAATAATGTTATGCCCGTTGTGAATGGTGTTAGGACAGAAATGTTTTTAACAAAACTCATTCACATCAATCAAGGCATCTTAAAATGTACATCAGTACTATGAAAAATTTTTCAAAACCAAACAGTTAATACGGCTAAGGTAAAAGAAGTTAGTACTGGTGGGGGAAAAGGGACACTGTGTTAATTCCTCAGCAGGTTTGTAAAATGGAGAGCACCAGGATACAACAATAATATTTTTCTTCTCCAATACAATGGTGGATGTAGCCTTAGAATTATTTAACTTTCAAAGGATCCACTAGGCAGACTCATGCCCAAACTGGCTTGGGATGCCCTAAGAGAGTTCTAATCTCTTTTCTTTTCAATGTGCAGGGGAAAATCTACAAAGAACTCTAAAGAATAAGGAATTATTGATAGTGGATGTTTCCAGGCCACTGACAGAGAAACAAGGCTTACATTGCTGACTTTCAAGACTTTAATGGTGGCCATGTTGCCATTGGAGGTAGTAAAGGCTATATTACTTGGTAAAGGAAAATAAAACAAAAAAACTGGTAAGTTAGTTTTTGAGGATGTAAGCTTTGTGAAAGAACATCAGATTTTCAATCACTTTTCTATGTCACAAATGTGTGACAATAAGAACATGGTTCTGTTTACTGACTTCTGAATGTCTTGTTTTGTCTCTGATTTTAGTTACCTGATGAAACTCAAATATTACTGAAAGTCCGACAAAACAATATGTACAGTTTCATTTAGAGAACATTGTTCTTTAGGAGGTTTGGGCTTGTTTAATTGCAAAGGTACGTACTGATGAATCTAACTTATGGCATAGGAGGTTGGGTCATGTAAATTTCAAAAACCTAAACAGACTTGTGAAGGGAAACCTTGTCAGAGGTTTACCAATTGGTGACTTTTATTTCTTTATTAAAAAGGAAGATTTTTTTATATTTTTGATTTTTCTATTTTTTTATCTTTTACTTATACTAAAAAGAAAAGGAAAATATTTTTACTTTTTATATTTTATGATTTTTTTAGGATTTTTGAATTATAAAACAAGAATGAAACTTTCGAGTGCGGAAGGATCTTCAAACCAAATAAACTAAAAACGAAGGAATCTTAAACACCAGTCCCCGGCGACGGCGCCAAAAACTGATTGTGGAGTTTTAATACACTATAAAATATACGATATAATATAACCTTAAGAGCAATTAAGAAAATTCCTTAAGGAAAAATTCACTCATCAAAAATATATATATATAATATGTAATACGTTATTTACCGGTAAATATGATCACCCGGGTCGTTTCCCTCGACTAGTGAAATTGAAACGGTTTAGCTTGGATTATGATTTGAATAGAAAATAGGATGATTTGATTGATCTATGACTGCTAAATAAAAAGCAACAATTAAAATGAAATTTAAAGGCAATTTTAAACAATTAACAATATACAAGGAAAACAAATAAAACTCGGACAATTAAGAAAAAAATAGACTAAAATTAAACCCTAAAATTGCAAAGTAAGTTCTAAACCTAAATCTAAGGATAAAAGAAATTTAGAAAAAGAAAAATTATTATTTTTTTATTATTTTTGAATTTTTTATTAATTAAAACTTTTTAATTTAATTAAATCTACAATAATTAAAAAGAAATAGAAAAATCAATTGAAAGTATATTTTTCCTAAGCTTAAAAAAAATAAGTAAAAAAGAAAATTTTAGAAAAAAGAAATTATTTATTTTTTGGCTTTTTAGTTTTAAAGATATGCTTTTTCTAAAATTAAAACCTAATTAAAAACTTTAAAAGTATAAAATATTAAAATAAAATCCTAAATTTTTTTATAAAAATTATACTAAATAAAGAAAATATGCAGAAATTTTATAAAAATAAAAGCCCTAATTTTTATCTTTTTAATAAACTTTAATTAAACTAATTAAAATCTAAAACCTAATTATCAATTAAAATTAAAAACTAACTAACTATAACTAACTGAGGACTAACTATAAAAAGCCTTAAAGGACTAACAGTGTAAACTAAAAGGACTAACGAAGAAAACTAATAAAACTTAAAAGTTTCACTACTTACCCTGAGGCCAACCGATTACACTCCTAAGTCCCTTTTAAGCCCAAAATTAAGATGAATTAAAAAGGGCTTATTATCAAAAACTTATAAAAGCAAACTTGTAGAATAAGTTGAGGTGATTAACTTTAATAAAAGAACTTATAACTGAAAACCACTAGTAAGCGGACTGATGTTGGTTGTCCAAAAACAGCCATGTATAAACTAAATAAACACCTCAAGCTCCTCCATGACTCACCACCACCTTCATCACCATGACCTCACCACCACATCACCATCACTCCAGCACCTTACAAGCACCTCCATCACCTCCTTGTAAGCTACTACCACAAGTTGCACACTAAGTAAGCTACTTGTCACCATCTTTAATTTTTAAACCATCACCACCTCCCTACACCTCACCCTAGCTTTATATTAGTAACCATGACATCCCTTGGCCACCACACCAAGTAATCTTGGTGCCTACTCCAAGAAAACTTGGCCCCTAAGTCATTTGAGCCCTATATAAGCCGAACACACACATACACTTTCATTTCATCCTCACAACTCTTTTCCACCTTAAATCTAAGTTCAAACCAAGTTCTAGCAGAAGTAAGGAAGCCAAGGAAGAAGTACCCAGCCCTTAGAAGCCAAGAAAACAAGAGAAGGAAACCATTGAAGTCATTTCCTAGGCGTACGAACCCAAAACCCTCATTTCGACCCGTTTAAGCTCAAGTAAGCTCAATTTCTTGTTCAATAAGCTCACATTATGTTTTAAGTCTTCCATAAGCTCTATAAGATCATGTGTAAACTTTTGTTTAAGCCCTTGAACCACAAAACCATATGGTTTGGTTTTCCTAAACCAAACGAACCCATTTTGGTATTTTCGAGCTCATAAGTTCAAGCTCGTAAAACTTATTCATTCTAACTTATTTTGGCTTATTATAATAAGCTATAACCTGCAAATTACTTTCTATATTGAAAAATATCAATATTATGGATTTTGGACTTGATTTGCAAATATTTTCATGCATAGGGGTATATATCGTAACTTTCTGAAATTTATAACTAGAGGGGCTGAAAATGTAATTTTCCTAAAGTTATAACTACAAGGGGTTGTTTTGCCAAGTTCTAAAGTTAAAGGTTTAAATTATATATACTTTTTATATAAAGGACTAAACTTGTAAAAGTTTATAAATCAAGGGTATATATTGCCATTTTTGCAAACTTAAAAATATAAAATATAATATTTTTATATTAATTATAAAAATATATATAAATATTATAAAACTTGATTTTATTAAAACCCGATACATTTATCGCTATTAATCAACGATCGACGCATTATAAAACAATTACGTTATATATTTAACGTAATTTATCATCGACTAACTTTTAAAGAAACTTAAAATTTTATCGTATCACGTTACTAGGGAGCTTCATGTGAGAATTTTCATTTGGGTATACGTTTTGACGAGTTTGCTGGATTTACAATTTAAAGTGTCCTGGCTCCTCAAACGTTTACTACATGACCTCTGAATTATGATGGCCCGAACAGTGATACAATATTTCCATAAATTAATAAATCAAAGTAATACGTTAAACTTTATAAAGTTTTGAAATATAAACCATCACACTAAGACTTGACATATTACCCCAGGTTGCGTGACGAAGCTGTTACTTTCACTTGATATACTTTTTCCATCAATCAGATTTTCCGTGTTAAGGTGAGTACATAGCCTCGCATATTAAATCTTCTAATGTTTTCATAAACCCGCGAGGGGGATACATTCTATAAACCATAAATACGAGTGTTTTTACAACTGCATGCTATCCTGATATATTATTACCTAAGTCCTTACTTTTGCCATTAAGAACCCACTATATTGAACCGTTAATTACTTTTCGGAGTAAGCGCGAATGCTGTGAATAGATCTATTTAGGACTGAGCTTTCCTGTTGGTGTACCTATACTTTCTGGTAACCAAACGCACTTCATTTGAATCACTATGGGGGCGTTTGGAAAAGGCACCCGTTGGGGAAACTTCTTGTGGTTATTGATTATCTCAAGGTCTCGGTGTCATGAGCTTAGGGCAATAATACTGTTTTCTATAATAATTGTACTCATTGCAATTATTACACTTATGGGTGTATAACAACGTAACCTACTATTAAACTTGTATTCAAACTGTTTACCATAAACCTATGAATATCACTCAACCATTATGTTGATGTTTTTAACATGTTTATCTTAGGTAATTGAGCATCTTATGGCACGAAGTGGCACAGACTTGAAGATGGCTAAACTGTTATCATTCAAACTTTATGTTTTCATGTAGATTTTGGACCAATATTCTGTTTGTAAAACCTGATAGACATAACGAATGATAACTGTAATCTTTTAAAAACGTCTCTTTTGAGTCATTTTCTATGATTATGATCGTTGTACTATGAAATAATACCCCAGATTAGCTTCCGCTGCTATATGTCAAAAATGGGGGTGTTATATTCTTGCTGACTACTTCATCAACAACGATCTTGAGTATCTAAAAGGTAGAAGTTCAAGTAGCAAATACGCGACTTCTACAACAAGAGCCAAGGCTGCTAAGTACGAACCCCAAAAAGAAATTTTAATTGAAGGAATAAAGACAAACGGTTCCAACATTAATGAAGTCAGTGAAATTAGCATACAACAAAACATGCTGTCTGGGGACGTAACACTGAGGTCTAATGACAAAGATTATTATGGCATATGCATGCCAACTAGATATCTCCACATATGTCTTACGTCCCAGAAGAAAAATTATGGCTGTAACCAGTGTTAAAGTTTGATGAGGTGGTGATGACTATAGGTATTTGGAAAGATATAGTTTGAAAAAGATATAATGTGCTCTACAATTCAAGGAAAGGCGACTTCCCAAGCTTAATCTGCGAGATATGAAGAGATGCAATCTTCTCTTAGTCTAGGAAAAACTGTCCAATTCTTGATGTGAATGATCGATACGGCTTAGGTGTGGCAATTGAGAATTTTTTGACCAGAACGAATTGTCATTAATCACGTGTCGAAGACCTTCAGCTGGGAGTTGAAAGCTATTAGAAGAAACTTAATATCACCAGACCAGAGATAACCAGATCTAACATCTCCAAACTAACCCCATACACTACATACAAAAACCCTCAAGGAATCATTTATCAAGACAAGTACAAAAGAAATAGGTTGATGCGCTCGGATGAACTATACAAATTCTGCGACGGGACGCTCTCATCTGTCAGAAGTGTGCTTCATGATATTGCTTCCAACTTAGAGATGGATTACCTGCCAAAAAGACATTGGAGTAACTTGGAAATGAAAAGGTCCCGCATCATGGTCAAGGCGATTGATAAGCTGCTCTTTGAAAGGAGGTTGATGCGTAATTTGGAGAAGTTTGTTGGTGGACGTGACTACGGGAATGATCTCAGGCTGCTTGAACGGACAATATGACCATGTCATATCTTGCCCTTCCATATTTCAGGTCATTTTTCCGTAATTTAATAATCATGTGAATATGTATATATAAGTAGTGTAGACTAGTATTAGGCATATATAGTGTTTGAGTACGAATTTTCAAGAATTTCTTAGTAAATTCAAAATCTTTCAAATTATCATACTCAAACCAACAAAACAAATGAAATATAGAACAGACAAAACATGATCATCAACTAGGGGTTGGGAACATACTAAAAAAACTCAACCCGAAACCATAAAAAACAATAACCTTTACAGAAGGCCGATTTATTTTTTCCATATAATATCCTCATAATTTGAGGGGGAGCATAAAAAATATTCCTATTACGGCTTGTTAATAATTGGACATTCTTTCCTCAAAAGCAGTTATATTTAAATCAATTGATATTCAAAATATCAAGAGATTTAATATTTTTGATAAGGGGAGAAATGTGATTAAAATATATGGCTATTGATACGGTCGTCGTTAGACTTCAACAAGAAGTTTTACAACTCCCTAGGCAGAGCACCTAATCGTTGTAGCAGTAGTATAGGCAAGACTCGGGGGTTGTTATCTTCACTCGAGACTAGGTTGTGAATGCTGATCACGGGTCTAACATAAATTCTAAGGGTTTGAGAGACTTGTGTTTTTATATTTTATGGAAAGCAAGTAAATCATATAATTAGAGAGGTGGTTTGGTTTTAGCTATTAAACTAAATAATAATCTAAACTAATGGTGATAACAATAAGATAAAAGACTGTGTTTATTTAATCATGTATTACTCCTAGATTTAGCTTTTCTCCTAGTGTTGTTTTGGTTCTTGTCACCCTTGTGATGATCTGTGTAATTATTTCCTAAGTCATGAACAAATTACACGAACCCGCCGTCTACTTAGTATTCCGCTAGAGCAACGCACATGTAAGGTAGTATGAAGACTATCACAAGTCCCCTAAGTATACACTAAGTTGGGCATGTGAAATATATTAAGAGTGGATCAACCATATTAGGGGGCAAGGTAGTATGAAGACTGTTACCCGATGGTATCCTTTCTACACAATTATGTTTTCCTAGACATATCAACAGCGATACAGACAAAAGCTGGTTTTCTAAGACCTAACATGCACATCCATCACAAGAAGCAACACCACTAAGATCTACATTCTAGGTTTCATACAATCATAAATAAACACAATAGGAGGCTTAGCCTAGCATGTTAATAAAGCAAGAACATAGATGAATCAAACAACACATAGACATATTGAATGATTAAATAAACCTTACTTGATTAAAACATGAGTTGGAGGAAGTACAATAGGGTTTTTAGGCCCTAAAATCGTCCCTAACAGCTGCTAAACGAACTAGGGTTCGTACCCTCTTTTTATTCTAAAGTTACACACTCAAAACCCTAAATTCGGGTTTGTATATATAGGAAAATCGCTGTGACGGCGTCGCGTTTTAGTCGTGACGCCGTCATGATAGAGAATATTCTAGATAATGGGTTGGGTCGTGTACTCTGACGCCGTCGTGAGATCCAGTGACGCCGTCTTGGTCTTCGTTGTGACGGCGTCACGTTGTATTGGTGACGCCGTCTCTAGCTGCTGAGAACATTATCTTGAGTGATGTTGGTGTAGGTCCGTAGTCTTGTCCGTTTCTTCTCCAAATGAGCCCAAGTCACGTGTAATTCTTCCAAATGTCTTCCAAATGCGAAATACCTAAAAAGGAACGATTAAGTACCTATTTTGGGCATAAATGCATGATTTAGGAGGTTAAACGACCCCGAAAAAGTGTATAAAATGACACCTCATCAAATACCCCTACACTTGGGATTTGCTTGTCCTCAAGCAAATGGGCTTTTCTACCTAGACCAATAATAATATGGAGGTCATGTTACTATACTCTTTAAAAATATTTTACAACACAAACCTTCTAGGACCTTGTAATTAAAAGCACGAAAGTATACACTAGACCTCACATAAGGTTTGGGATTCTCTTTCTTTTCACTCGGTTGTATAATAAATTATAACATATAGGGGAAACGGAAAATCAACACTCATTACTTGTCATAGCATATAAATTACCATAGGCTTGGTAAAGGATCAAACCTCCACCGCTAGGTGCAAGTATTATTCATTACTATCTAAGAGGTCTTTTAAAGGGTTGTGGGGTGTAGGTGTAAGATAACATATAAAGGAAACGGAAACGGATGGGATACATTTGGGTGGCTTTGGGTGAATTTGGAGTGGAAGGGTTAGCTAATTATTTA
>BQNB010070072.1:0-25992 GCA_026074375.1 Tanacetum coccineum
ATATATACTACTTTAACGCACAAATATTCAAGAAATATTGAAACAAGACCTGAAATATACGTAGACTAGAGTGATAAATCAGTCTATCTGAAGAAGCAGCCTGTGGTTCGTTCCAATCGTTCAGCAACAGAATTAGCAACAACTTTTCTCACATTCTAGATTAAATACTTCTTATGTAAGAAGAACGGATGAGTCCAAAAATCCTCTATAAGCATTTCCTGCAAGACTGTTAGTAGCACTAATTCTCCCCCTCAAACATTGACCTATTTTCTAATTAAAGAGCTATAGTCATTGTTTGAGCTGTAGTAACATTTTTTCTCTGTAGGAGGAACACTAGGTGTTTTTGGAGTTGTGTCCAAGAGCCATTGAGTTAGGTCCGAGTCATGTACTGGGTTGTATAGAAGTCATTGCTTGTTCATCAGATCAGAATTCCTTGAAGCCCTGGTTTTTGCGATATCAATCTTTTCAGGAACCAAACTCTGAGTCCTTCCTTTTTAGGATTAAAAGATGTACCTGCACTTAAGTTAGGAGTACCTGCACTGACATCAAGAGTTTGTTTGTATTCATATTGGTTAGTGATATCTTCATCTGAACCATTTGTGGACTCACTGTCACCCTTGGTTGTGCTAGATATGAATATCTTTCCAGTAGGAACCCACCTAAGATCAACTATCTTGAAATTTTTACCCGTCGATTTCCACCTAAGACAAGATCTAGGAGTCATTGTTTTCTCATGCACAACGGAAGTCTTTTTTATTGAAAACCTATGTCCTTTTGAGATGTGTCTTTCTGGTTTCTTTGCAACACTTATTTGCTCTACGGGTTTGTTTTTGTTCATTGTCTTATTGGATAGAACCTTAGCACGTGAGTTGACTTCATTTATGAATTTTGTTACACAATGATCATGATTTGCATTAAAGACACATTTCTGACATGTAGAGCAAACAAAATGTTTAGAGTCAGAAAAATTTCTAGAATTCCTAGAGTGTTCTGCTATGGGCACAGTCTTTGTCGTTACGTAACTAGTCTTAGATGCAGGCCAATTCCTAGACTTTTGGTTATTGATCCTAGGTTTTGGTTTGCTACCATTAGTTGTGCTTTGTGATCTAGCAGAAGGTATCACACTAGTTTTGGAATTCCTGCCTATTTCCTGTGTCTGTTTCTTAGCTTCCTCTAGGTAGTGATTATGAACCATGTCATTTGAGCTATACCTAGATGAGCCAGGTGCAATCATGTGATGAGGTTTTGCAGAGGCAACTTCTCTTTCCTTAGGCAAATAATGTGTAGTGACTGGTTTTGACAAATCGTTATTGACATCAACTTGGGAGGCAAACCGTGGCTTTGAAATTCTAGGTCGTTCAGACTTAAACGCAGTCGGTTGTCTAACAACTGATTGGTTTCTATGTGGTTGTAAAACCGGTTTCCCTAAGATTGATGATTTTGCAAACTTAGTATTCACACTATTTCCTGTTAATTTTCTTAACTCATTTTTTAATGCTGCAATTGCAAATCCTTTTTCCTGAAGTTGAGCTTTGAAGTCATCATTTTTTGCAATCAAAGAAGTTGTGTGTTCTATGTTCCTAGCTCTCGTTGTTTTGATAGAATCATACAGTTCTTTGTAATGCTTTTTCAAAGTCTCATTTTCCTTAAGTAATTTAGCCACCTTATGTTCCAATTCGATGTTTATTGTTTCAATTACATCTATGTCATGTTTAACCTTGGCTTCATTACTTTTTACTTTCAAAAATTAACCATGCTGCCCTTCTTTTAAAGCTTTAGCAAATCGTAATTCAGATTAATACAAATGGCTTCGAGTTTGAAAATTATTTTTAAAACTGGGCCACGGTTCTTTTTGAGACAATATTTTTAATAGTGAGATTGATTTGAGAGTTCAGTTGTCTGATTTATCAGTTAATTTAGAGACAAAAGGACATGGTAATGACATTGTTCAGCATTGGTCAACTCTTCCTTCCATTATTAAATTCAGGTTTGGGCCCCCTTTCAAAGTATGCACTGTTCGTCCTAGAACTAAATACATTATGATCAGCATTTATTGTACCTATCCATTAGCTCTTCATCATATACTGGGTCTGATATCAGCATCATTCGATGTGCATCATTCCATGGTCTGCTGTTTGTATCTTGCTCTCTTGATGCTGTCCCACTGCTTTCTGTGTTAACCATACTAGCATCCAATGCTTTACTTGTATCAACCTCTCCCTCTGTTGTCTGCATTTGTCTTTCATTCACCAGCTGTTCTTACTATATTTTAAGTAGATGCTCATTTTATCATCCGTCATTCGAAACATATTCCATGTGTTGGATTAGTGTATCACGGAATTCTCGAATCTCGAGTTGAGTGTATTCTAGAAAGTACTTGCGTGTGATTACAACATATTCATCATCCAAATAAGTCTGTTATTTGATTAAATTTTGAAACTGTGTCTCGAGTACTTTAAAAGCAGCCATGGATTCAATCTCCTAAAATTCTTCTTTGTCAAGTTGTTTTTCAAATTGATCCACATTTAGGACATTGTGTTGTGAAGATCTCAACTATTTGGACGAAAGAGTGTCGAAATGCCCGTTTGAATCCTTCCTAGGTTCGAGTTCTTTTATAAGTCGTTGTTTCGAAAGAAGTTGAGGAGTGAACGAAAGTCGTCAAAAAAGCATAACCATGCAACTTTCTTTTGCTTTGTCTTGTATTAGTTGCATTTGTTGTTCTTCCAAATTCGAATACGAAGATAAAGTATCTTTCGTTTCTATTTTATCGAAAATTATGAAGTGAAAATGATTTGTGATCTTAAGTAGGTAAAGTGATTGTTGTTGTGACTTGAGTACGGAATTCTAGTTCACGAGATTTTACAACTCTTGATTAAACTGAGAAAATACGTAAGTATTTTGCGAGATTTTACTAAATCAAGAAGAAATCGTGAAAATAGAATTGTTGTTGGTGAAATCGTTGTTGTATTTGAAGTATTGAAACTCTTGTTAACGATTGATGAGCTAAAAGGATGAACGCTTACTACACTTTTTATCTTATAAAATGTTAAACGATTGATTAAACACACACTAAGACGAACGGTGTAATGGAAATCAAGTAAAAGTGCTTAACGGTGTTTAATTTAAGTTGTTGGGACTAACGGTGCACCATTACAGTTCACTTTGGAGACTAATATTTTTGTTAAATGCAAGTTGTATGGTCAACGCAAAATAAAGAAGTGATCACAAATGGTCGTACAAAATTTTGTCGGTCGCGCTAATTCTGGCTGCTGTCGTGCGTCATGTAGGAAAAAGAAAAAAAATGGTTGCACATGAAAAACAGAGGTTACATAACTATGAAGCATATAAAATTATCCATATAACTTAGGCATTTTGAATGTTTAGTTGTGCAGGAAGACATGGAATACGCACTTGATAAGAAGAACACAAGTATGCAGATGGATCATCTTGATGATATACAATTTTTCAGCCTTTGTAAGGTAGCAAAGGCCACAGATAACTTCAGTGACTCTAATAAATTGGCGAAGGCGGTTTTTTAACAGCTTAAAGTAATAATAATTTTTATATACTGATTATTAGATACATTAATATAGAGAGAAAGATTATGGTAAATAAGTTAACTTTAGTCTTCTATTATTAACGTTGGAAACTTGATTATGTAGGTGTTAAAGAGCGGTGGAAACGCACGTGGCATGGAGGATTTGGAATAGCGAGATGTTGGTTACCCTATTCGTATTGAAGATGTGACTGGACCAAGATTGTTATAAAGGTAAGCCAACTACAATTTTTTGGTTTAATCAATTGAGTCTAATATCTTAGGGGATGTTTGGATCTGAATAAATTGTTATTACACTAATAAGCTTTTTGATATATGTATAAGTAGAATTGGCTATTGATTCTGATTACTTGACTATATAGGTCAAATAATCCGGTTTGAATTTCATAGCAGGCTAAATATACGGTTTTCTTTGAGCTGAAGATACATCCGATGGGGAACCCACTTAACAGTTACCCATTTGACCTATTTTTATACCCACGGGAAAATGCATAGAGCCGCACAATAACTAGCCTCACGTATGCGGAGATGGAGGAGGAGGTATGTGAACTCTTATGAATATAAAACCTGATTGTGCAAATATGGCACGACATCAGGTCTTCGATGGATCAAGATTCTTTTGGAGTTGATGGTTGTTTTGCCAGCCTTGAATAACCCGTGTTAACACAAATGAAAACACTATGTTAAGTGAAGCGCAAGGGGTGTCCCTGCGAATCATCTCCGGCATGAGAGTAAGTATGTGCTTTGTATTTGGTAAAGTATGATAACGTAAGTAAGTGTGTGAAGAGTTCTAGCCATACCTGGAGCCCTTACCATCTATTTATAGGTGTAGAAATGAGATGGGAACGAGCTTAGTTCCAAAGACGGTGATGTAGAGGTGTCCTACGATTTTTAAGGGGTTGATTCTTGGGGTTGTTGTTACCATGATCTCTATTTTGGGGGAAGCCTTGTGGCGAAGGAGAACGTGGGTTTGATGTCTGACTTGCTCTACTTTCATCGAAAGATCCCACGCAAGGGTGTTGGGCTTCGATGGCGGATTCCCATACTGGTAACCATCCCAAAGATGGTTTTATGCTACTCAAAACTATTCGAAGGTTATTGGTTGTAATTAGGAGAAGATCCTATTCGAGCTTCGAACCGGAGAGGAGGGTACGTCATCAAGCCCCCCAGTCGAATGTAATGTATACATCTATGTATGTATTGCTTTTGACTATCATTCACAAACAAGATCGAAGACCATGTTCCAAGTTGCATACACTAAACATTGAAACCCACTTGCCCCAGGGTTAGTTGGGGGTTTTTAATGTAGATTACTCAACAGTTCAGCTAGTTATCGTGAACTTTTATTTTGATTTAAATTGAGTTTGAAATAAGGAGAAGTCTCTGATCTCTTTAACGTGTGCGGTACCTTATAGCTCTCTAGCTTAAGCCTATATAAACTCGTCATTCCTTAAACCTTTTTTTCCTTTATCACTCATTATTCTGCTCTTTCTCTGATATATTCTTCGGTATAATCTAATAGGATAAAGAATTTCAAAAGCTATTTTTTAGTTATGAGTGCGAAGGATACCATAGCTATGTAGCGTTGTGGTTTGTCAGCCAAGGAGTTAAATGAATGCCTTTATTCCTATCCCATTCCTTCAGAGTATGATGTTATATTGCCCACATCTACTCAAACCATCTTCGACGCTCCTCCTGGTTATGTCGGCTTATACACATATTCTTTTTCTCTTGCCAACCTCAGGTTACCTTTTACTGACTTTTTTTGTGAGGTTCTGCAGTATTTTAAAGTTCACATTTCTAGACTTAATCCCTTTGGTTGTGCCAAACTAACAACTTTCATCATTATGTGCAAAGTTTATGGTTGTGAACCCTCTGTTGACCTCTTTTAAGGTTTCTTCAATCTTTGTCGGCTAGTAGCTGGGCTAAACTTCAAAAAGGTCTAAAACAACACTTCTAAACTTTACCAAGGTCTATTACTCGTATCGAGTGATGGCATGACGATTCTTCTTTGTTCAAGCACTCCATTATCTCTTCAAATACCCGCAACTTCTACTTGATGAAAAAGGGCTTAATTTAAATCCTTCAAAGATAAGCTCCCTCACAAATATAGAGAAAAATCCTTATTCAGCGTCTTGAGTCGTTATTCCTACAAGTACTTTCTGTGTTTGATGAGATCATTTGTTTTTAGCTGCTTAGCTTCGTGGGAGTTTGGCCAAAACAATGGCCTGCGATCATTGTGGGCGGCAAAGGTATTTATCTTTCTTGATTATTCCTTTAGTCTTCTTTTTTGCTGATATATGATTTATTTCTTTGTTTTACAAAGATGGCTTTTAGGAACTTTATCTATACCAAAGATGATGATGACAATGCTTTTCTGCCTAAGGAGCCATCCCTAGGATTTGGTACTGGTTCCCTTCTGCTAAGTGATATTACGACGCTTTGTATAGAGATGAGGCGCCTGAAGTTTAGCCTGCAGAGATTATAGCTGATCAAGGGAGTGTCTGAAGCCGGTGTGTTTATTTGTTGCACTCTGGAGTGTAGCTGCCGCCATCAAAGAGAGGAAATGTAAAACGAGAGGAGGTTCTTCAAGGTCTCCTATGAGAGGAAACTAGCCTCCGGGTCATCAAGTTCTCATGTTGTACGTGCCAAAACCTCTGCTTCTAAGGATGATGCTCCTATTCTTTCCATATTTGATGATGATGAGGGTAAATTTCCAGTTCATTTAGTTCTCTTTAAAGGTATTGATTTGCTTATTCATCATTTGTCATCTTTATATGTTCTTTAGGCCTTCTTGACTTTTTTGAGCTTAAAGATGCTAATTCCTATTACTTGAAGATCTCCATTATTACTCCACCAACTTGGAAATGTCATTTAGATAACCAAATGGATTTGTAACTACTTGATCTTCATGACCATTGTTATGCGCGACAGGCAATGGTGGATAATGTAGTTAACAAGAGGGCCCGCGAGTTTTTATAGGTTATTGAGAAGATGAGCGGTGAAGCTGATGTTATCAAGACTATGGAAAGATCTCGTGAGGAGGAATGTAAAGAGCTTCGAGTCAAATGTGAAGCTGCTATGGCGGAGTTTGATCAGAATCCTGTTGTACTAGTTCTTCGAGATAAGATTTCTTCGCCGACTGCCCATGTTAAGGAGCACAAAGGTAACCTTGATAGGATGATGCTAGAGAGCCAAAAATAGGCAGGCTACCAAGTGACCCTTTCAACCTTTGAGTCGAAGGTTGATTCCTTAGAGGTGGAGAAGGCTAGACTAGAGGCTGTTGAGGCGTCTTTCGTAGAGAGGTTGAGGAGCTCAAACAAGATAGGAGGGATGTAGTGTCAAAGGTCATACCTTATGCTGCCATGAAGTTGGTGCATAGTGATGAACTAGGCAGGCTTGTTGGTACGTTGGTGTCCTCCGCCATTACTTATGGACGCTGCAGAGCGTATGAGCAGGTTGCTGCCATAAAGGATCCTTTTGACTTATCAAAGGCTAAAGGATATCGTTCTTCGTACAAGAAGGAGCATACTCAGGTCAGCAATGATTTTGCCACTGCTATGTTCCTTTGGCTGGAGAGTTTCATAAGCAGATTTCACAGCTCGATTGAGCTTTATTGTCGAAGAAGCCTACCCACGTCTATCAGAAGCCTGCCCTTCTAGGACCCAAATGCTTGTGACTTTTCCAGAAGGCTACTCCGTCCTCTGCTCCATCTTCAAATTTAATGTCTCCTCTTGCTAATCTTGTGAAGCCCTCTCCATCTCCGTTTGAATGAAGGTCACCATGTTGGTGTTAATTTGGCCCCAAGGGTGGTGTGTACCCTTTGAACATCTTTACTTTGATCCTGGCTTTGGCCTTTAAGACAATTCATCTTTGCAATGGTATATGTTGGCCATTGTTTGAACAATGCGTGTCAACTTTTTTGGTTGTTTTTGAATGGTTACCCCTTTCTGAAGGGTGGAATGTAGGGATGCAATCCCACCTTTTTGTTCGTTGTCATTTTGTTTTTCCTGTTAGCGGGCTCAGTCTGGAATCATCATATCGTTTATTGCTGAATCGTTTTGCCTTTGTTAAAGAAAGGCTCACTGTTTTGTGCTTTTCGAAAGTAGCTTCCTTAGGAACTTGAATTGTTTTCCTAATGTTTGAGGTTTTAGGAGGACTTTGGTCTGACTCCTTTATGCGCTTTATCAGCGAAGGTTCATGAGTGGCCTTAAGTTGTGGACAAATGTATTGTGCCACTTTCAAAGAAAGGTTTCATTTGGACCACTGATTGTTTTCCTTGTTTTTGAGGTTTTAGAGGCTTAGGTCTGACTCATTTATGCCGTTAAGCAGCAAAGCTCATTGCGGCCTTAAATATTTTTCTTGACTAATTGTCAATTGTCTAGATGAGGGTTTCGATCCGCTTTATTATGTCATCAAAGCTAAAAGAATCCATGAAACAATGAACGTTAACGTGAGTTTTATGGATGTCTTAGTTTTGTAGGGCTCATGTGTGCCTTACGTCTTCTACGAACCATTGAAACTTAATATTTGGCTCAATGATGGACTATTGACATAAGTACATTACAGAATCACCTTCTGCATTGATAGTGTAGAAAGATTTACAATATCACAAAGTTGACACTTAGTTTGCTACACATTTTGATATGAAACGAATGACTTGAAATGGAAATAAGAAAGAAAAACTTTGGGAAAAAGAATGTAAGTTTTACATGTAAAACTTATGAAGGCTTGTTCCTTTCGTTGTTTGAACCAACGAGTGATCAGTTGTGTCAACAATTTTGTAGAGTTCCTCTTTATGGACTTCTTTTATTATATATGGGCCTTGCCATTCATTCATGCTTCGTTTAAGTAAAATGAAATCTCCCACGATGTACATGGGGTGACTGCTCCTTACGCTGTGGTATTTTTGCAACTTGTTTCGGTAGTATGCCTTTTCGATCGAAGCCACTTCCTTGCTTTCTTTTCCCTTGGTTGCTTTCTGCACTCTTCCCTTATTTATCTGTAGCTTTCGATTTGGGCGATCACGGCTTCTAACCATAGGTAGTCAATGTGTTTCTTCTGGCTATTACTTGGGGGGTTCTGGTATCCATAGATATTTTAGCTAGATTATCCTACCCATCCCCTCCTCCCTACCCACCCCATGTTGGGGGGGTGACTTTCGAGTTAGTGCTTCTCCTTTGTGGTTCATTCTTTCCATGTGTTCTGTGATGTGAGAAAAGGATGTGTTACTTTCAATCCTTTACAAAGGTCTGCGAACATCCCTTCTTTGAAATGTTTCTCTTCTTTTGAGCTGATTATCCGGGGTACTCCGAATCTGCTGATAACATCAAATATTTAATACTTTTTAGTGTTAAAATACCCTTTATATTACCTATAAATGTTTCACTAATACTCGAAAACGAGATATTTTCTATCATTTTGTAGTTTTCAGGTGAAATGCAGGAAAGTGACAAGAAACAAGGGAAAAGGGACTCAAAGTGTAAATATTTGAAGATTGTTATGGTGTAACCCTAAAAATAGTTACACCGTAACATAAATTAAGCATGTACAAAGATCAGGAAGGACTTTCGGCGTAACACCTAATCTAGTTACGCCGTAACCATATATTTGGATGGAAATATTGTCAAAGTTTTAGTTTACGCATTAACCCCTTATCAGTTACGCCATAAAGAGAAGTTCTTACAAATATGGAATGAAGATCACAAACTTATGGAAATTATTTAAACGTTACAGGTAACACCATATCTGGTTACGCCGTAACAGCTCTTAATTATGAAATGTCGTGTAATGTTGGTTATCGGCGTAAACTATAATTGTTCGCGTAATAGGTTCGATATTTATAACAATAGAGGCCTCAAAATTAAGCCTTATCCGACATCACTCCTCCACAACCATTTGAGAGCGACAAAAGGCTTCCAACTTCAAAGAATCCCTTGAGTCCAAGGGAGAGCACACTTTACTTTCTTTTGGATTTAAGCGTTCAAATAGAATTACAAACAAACAAATTTTTTATTTTTTAAGTTACAAAAAAATAATAAAAAATATAAGATATTATGAGTTTTCAATTTATGATCTCTTCTATCTCTTACTGTGTTTCCGTTACCATGAGCGGCTAAGCACTTAAAGTGTTGGCCTAGTTATGTAATTACTGTTGTTATGATTGTTTCCTGTTAGATTATGGTTTCATAGATTTTTCCTGACGTATTCATGTAACCACTGGGTTTGGTAGTACGGGTGGGTTGAGGACCTAGCTTGCCCCATAATTAAAATTTTCTTGTAATATGGGGATTAAAGGGTACTAGGGAGACGCTAACTCCTTCAGGTGTAGGAGCTAACCGGTCACCCGCATATCACTCATACTTAAAAAGCATAGGAATTCTTCAGAGGGGTTAATAATATTATCTCCGATAGCTTATTAGATCTGTTTTGGAATAGTTGGGGATTAATCAATGCAACTGGATAACCTACATCCTGGATGATTTGGGAATGATTCGGAAGCGCAGGAAGTATAGGATAGGACTATAGATGCACATTCAGGTCTATCGACCTTGGAATACCATAATGAAAATCCATAGTTTAACATTGCACAGGAAGCCTTTTAATTTAATTGTAATGAGTACTTAGGTTAGCATGTTTTCTCTCTTGATATCTCATACTCCTTTAATTTTTAGTTATTTATTTTATTGTTATTTTTAATTCCTTTCAATTCAAATCAAAAACCATTTTATAAACGTGACATTTCAAATTAAAACTAATTACAACTTAGTCAGTGGGACGACTCGGATTTATCCATTCTATATCACCCATGATCGGGTTTCTGCCGTTAGTGCAGTCGGTTAGGTAGATCGTGTTTATAAATTTAAAACTTGGTAAAAATATATTTCAAAAGAAAATATGCATCAAGTTTTTGGCGCCGCTGCCAGAGATCTAAAAATTAGTAGTAATTTGAATTTTTTTCAATTATGTCTTTTCTCACTTTGATCTATTCTAGAGGAAACATCATGGATGGGATTGACATTGAAGATCTATCCATTGAGCAGTATCTTATTCTTACACAAACCATGCTAACCCAGTGTAGGGTATTAAGTTGATGTATGACCATCGCAGAATACTAGATTATGGAAGAAACCATAAAAACTAGGATTACGATGAATATCATCAACACTCAGCCAAAACCGATTGTCCCTACCAAATACAGGGGACATTTTAGCCCATGTCATAAAGCCCTGAGTCCACCAGTAGATGCAAAACCAATCCTTACTCTTCAGATCACAATCCCCCATTTCCCAAAATCACTAAAACCTGAGCATTACACTAGGGAAAATGAAGAACAAAGCAAATTCGGGACTAGAGAAATGACTAGAAAATTCAACCAAAAATGGATAATAGTCTTCTCAGACTTAGAGGCAAGCCAGGATGATGCCCTAAGAATTGGGAAGCCCAGATCAATCAAATTAGAAGCAAGAACATGAAAGTAAGTGAGTGCAGATGGTTTACGACAAAAAAATAACGCGCATCAAAATAAACCAGCCAAATTGAGAAGAATATCAAGCCTACCAAGAAGCAAACAGAAGTCTTATTATCCATTTGCCATGTTTATATTTAACTTAGTTGCAATAGCAGACTTAGGAGCCAGTCGTTTAATATTATGTTGAATCTATTTTGGAAGAATTAAGTCTTGCTGACCCAAAAAATGCTAACCTAATAGTAGAAATGGCTGATAAAACTAGGTGTGTCCCCCAGGGGATAATAGAGAACGTCCTGGTAAAGATTGATAAGTTTTCTTTCACCTCCGACTTTGTAATCATTAATACAAAGGGATTAAACAATAAAACTATCATTCTTGGTCGATTTTTTTAGCAGACGTTCGTGCTGAAATTAATATTTCCACCAGAGAAGTCTCGCTTGGGATTAAGGGAGATAGGGTAAAAAATAAAATGAATAAACAAGGTGTGATTTCACTACTTGTTAGTGAAACCCCTCAACGAGAGACACGGACAGGAGACCCTGGACATATATTTACGATCTGATCTGAATGCATCCTGTGGTCAAGATAATCAATCACAGGATGGATTAAGTTATGAAGCTATACTCACTAACACGTAAAACCCATTGGTGTGTCCGTAGCCAAGAACATAAACACATGTACACATTATGGGCATCATATGACCCCTATTCATGAACATGTGACGGAGGGGACTCTCAGGTGAAAATTAAAGCTAAATTGGAAAAGCACAAACGATTATGACCGCAAGGACTTAGAATGGGAAGGATTAAGCTATGCAAACTGGGTAAGGGCAAGGTACAGTAAGGTAAACGATATAACTAAAGAAAGGATCCTTCAAAAATTTTGGGACAATAAGCTTGGAGGGCAAACACAAAAAAAACTTTAACGGAAGAACAGGAGGATCCTGAGAAATGTAGGGAGACCAAGATATAACACCCCCATTTTTGAAATATAGCAGCGAAAGCTAATCTGGGGTATTATTTCATAGTACAACAGTCATAATCATAGAAAATGACTCGAAAGAGACATTTTTAAAAGATAAGTTATCATTCATTATTTCATCAGAGTTTTTACAAACAGAGGTCCCAAAATCTACATGAAAACATAAAGTTTGAATGATAACAGTTTAGCCATCTTCAAGTCTGTGCCACTCCGTGCCATAAGATGTTCAGTTACCTGAGATAAACATGCTAAAAAGTCAACACAAAGGTTGAGTGAAATTCATAGGTTTATAGTAAACAGTTTTTGAATCAGCCCCCAATAGTGGGTCATAGTCGTTGTTATACACCCATAGTTTGTAATAATTGCAACACATACAATTATCATGAAAAATAGTATTATTGCCCTAAGCTCATGACACCGAAACCTTAGGTTAAATAATCACAAATAATTGCCCCAACGGGTGTCTTTGCCAAAACACCCGTAAAGTTATTCAAATGTGTGCTATTGGTTACCGACAATATAGGTACACCAACGGGGAGTCCAGTCCCAAATAGATCTATTCACAGCATTCGCGCTTACCGATGAGTATTAACGGTCATGACAGTGGGGACTAATGGCTAAAGTAGGGACTTAGGCAATAATGTATCAGGATAGCATACAGAAAAATACTTGCATTCATGGTTTATAGCATGTATCCCCCTCGCGGGTTTATGAAACATTTAAAAGATTGAATGCGAGGCTATGAACTCACCTTAATAGTACAGGGAAATCCGATTGATGGCAAAAGTATATAAAATGAAAGTAACGGCTTCGTCACACAACCTGGGTAATATGTCAAGTCTTAGTTTGATTGGATATGTTTTATGTCATAATGAAATATCATTTTGATTGGATTTATTATGGAAATATAGTATCACTGTTCGGGCCATCATAATTCAGAGGTCATGTAGTAAACGTTTGAGGAGCCAGGACACTTTAAATCGTAAATCCAGCAAACTCGTCAAAACGTATACCCAAATGAAACCCCTCACATGAAGCTCCCTAGTAATGTGATACATTATAGTTTTAAGTTTCTTCAAAAGCTAGAATAATTTATATATATTTTTTTATATAAAAATGTAATAATTTTTATATGTTGCAAAATTGGCAATATTTACCCTTGGTTTATAAAACTTTTACCAAGTTTAGTCCTTTTTATCTAAAAGTATATATATATTAAACCGTTAACTTTGATTGGCAAAAATAGGTCCTTATAGTTATATTCTTTAGAACATGACATTTTTCAGCCCCTTTAGTTATAAATTCAGAAAGTTACGATATATCACTTGCATGGAATACTTTTGCAAAACAATTCCAAAATGCCATACCAAGCTTATTTTAGGATTCTAAATTATATTTGCAGGTTATAGATTATTAGTATAAGCAAAAATAAGAAGTTTTAACATAAAAAGTTTCAGAAAAAGGTTTGTTGGCTACGAAAATAAAACGATCGTTTTTAGGGTTTTTATTAGAAACACATGGGTTTGAGGATTGAAAGCTTCAAACAAGAGTTCATATATGATATTAATAGTATTATGAACATTATAATACAGAATATAAGCTTGTGGAACAAGATCTTAGGCTTACTTGAGCTAAATAGGTGAAAATGGTTTATAATTCGTAGCCTAGAATGGCTCTAGGGACTTCGTTTCTTTTATGTTTCTTGGCTACTATTTTAGATTAGGGGACTTCTCTTGATCTTATATTGCCCTGCTATGGAAGGTTAAGATTCCCATTTGAGGGTATGAGATGAGATGTGTGGGATGAATTGAAAGGGTGCTTTGGTTCGTGTATTTATAGGGGTAAAAGACCCTTGGTGCCCAAGTTTATGTGATGAAAATATCTAGGGCTAGTTAAGGATGACAAGGAATAGTTATGGTGTGAGTATGCATGGCTAAAAGCTAGTTTGAAGATGCGAAGAGGGTTTTGGAGGCCACGACTAGGAACAAGGGTGACAAGGAGGTTTTTGTTTGCAAGTAGCTTACAAATGAGGTGTGAGGTGCTTGTAAGTACTTGGGTGGCTGATTGGTGGAGGGGGGGGGGGGGGTAGGGGGGGGGGGGGGGGGGGGGGGGGGGGGGGGGGGGGGGGGGGGGGGGGTGGGGGGGGGTGGGGGCGGGGGGGGGGGGGAGTCATAGAAGGTGCTTGAGATGCTTGGTTTGTTAGATTGTGTGTAAAATGGGTCAAAAATGGATAAAAAAGGGTGTCGGGTTTGTTTTGCTTTCGGGTTAGGGTTTTTAAATTTTAAAAAAAAAAAAAAAAATTTTTTTTTTTGTTTGAAAAAGTTAAAGGGGGGGTTAGGGTTTAGGATAGATTAAGGTTTAGGATTAGTGTTAGGATTGAGATTAGGGCTTAGTTTTAGGTTTAGGGTTTAGTGTTTAGTTGAAAGTGAAATTAGGGTTTAGGGTTTTGTTTTTAGGGTTTAGGGTTTTAGATTAAGGTTTAGGATGAATTAGGGTTTAGGTTTAAGGTTTAAAATTAAAGCATTAAGTGCTTGTACCTTGTGTTAAAGTGGTGTAAAGTTTAAACATAGTTTAGGGCTAATGACCTAATTGGTTTTTTAGACTTTATTGTCCTTGTACATTGAGATTAAAATGACTTGTACATTGACTTGGAGGGAAAATATGATTCAAATATTGTGCATTGTACACTTGTACACATGCTTTGAAGGCCTGTACATTTATTTTATATGTATAGATTACATATAATTAGGGTTTTGATATGAACATTAACGTTTAATGCTTGTTTTGAAATAGCGTTTTGAAAAGTCGTTAAAATGGTATAATGTGACTGATAAATATAGTAAGATATAGACTTGATATATGAGGTTGCTTATTATGATATTCTATACATAGTATATGATGGCATTGATAGAGTTGCGTGAGTTCGTTTACTTTAGAGATGCAAGTTACATAGTATAATGAGATAGCAATAATTTTCCTATAAAATGGTGGTAATATTTATAATAGATGTTAATATCAGGCATCTAATTAGATGGATAATTACATTGATGAAAATTGCAGGTTGTTATAGTCTCCCTCCCTTAAAATAAATCTCTTCCCGAGATTTAGTTGGATGCCGGAGTGATGTTTGAAAACAGATGTGGATACTTGGCACGAATTTGATCTTTGCGTTCCCACGTAAATTCTGGTCCTCTTTTAGAGTTCCATCTTACTTTGACTATAGGAATATGACTTCGTTTCAGTTGCTTGACTTCTCGATCCATGATCTCCACTGGTTCTTCCACAAAGTTGAGTTTGTCATCAAGCCGAAGCTCTTTTATTGGAATGACAAGGGATTCGTAAGATATGCATTTCTTTAGATTAGAAACGTGGAAAGTACTGTGGATATTACTGAGCTCTTCAGGAAGCTCAAGTTTATATGCCACTGGGCCAATCCGTTCAACGATTTTGAAAGGTCCAATGTATCGAGGGTTAAGCTTTCCTCGTTTTCCAAATTGGATGACACCTTTACGAGGTGACACTTTTAACATAACTCGATCTCCAACTTGAAATTCTAAAGGCTTTCGTCTAATATTGGCATAACTTCTCTGCCGGTCTCTTACAGCTTGCAAGCGTTGTCGAATTTGTACTATTTTCTCGGTGGTTTCATGGATTATTTCTGGTCCTGTGAGTTGAACATCTCCAACTTCGGCCCAGCAAACAGGTGATCTGCACTTTCGACCATAACGTGCCTCAAATGGTGTTGCCTTAATACTGGCATGGTAACTGTTATTGTAAGAAAATTCTACTAATGATAAGTGTTTTTCCCATCCTTTTCCAAAATTTATAACACAGGCTCGAAGCATGTCTTCGAGTGTTTGGATGGTTCTTTTACTTTATCCATCGGTTTTAGGATGATATGTCGTACTCATGTCTAATTGAGTACCCAAAGAACTTTGTAATGATTGACAGAATCTGGATGTGAAATGACTGTCACAATCCGAGATGATAGATATTGGCACTCTATGTCGGGAGACTATTTTCTTTATGTACAATCTTGTAAGGGTTTCCATACTATCTGTCTCTCGGGTAGGGATGAAATATGCAGATTTGGTAAGGAGGTCGACAATGACCCAGATTGTGTCATGTCCGTTTAAAGTTTTAGGTAGTTTTGTAACGAAGTACATCGTTATTCTCTCCCACTTCCACATAGGAATCTCCGGTTGTACCAGTAAGCCGGATGGCTTCTGACATTCTGCCTTAACTCTAGAACATGTCAAACATTTGCCAACATATTCAGCGATGATTGCCTTCATGTTAGGCCACCAATAGAGTTTCTTTAGATCTTGATACATCTTGTCAGAACCTGGGTGAATGGAATACTTTGATTTATGGGACTCATGCATGATCAAGTCTCTCAGATTACCAAAGAGTGGTAACCAACTTCGATTCTTGATACATCGGGTTCCATCAGGACGTATTTCAAATGATTTATCCATTCCTCGTAAGTTTTCAGCCTTGATGTTTTCTTCCTTGAGTGCTTCAGTTTGAGCTTTGAGAATTTGTGATGGTAATTTTGGATGAATGGTCATAACTAATGATCTAACTCGGAGTGGTTTGATTCGTTCCTTCCGGCTTAAGGCATCTGCTACGACATTTGCCTTTCCAGGATGGTAGCGAATTTCACAATCGTAATCTGCAAGCAATTCTAGCCAACGGCGTTGTCTCATGTTCAACTCTTTCTGATCAAGGATATGCTGAAGACTTTTATGATCAGTGAACACAGTACATTTGGTGCCATACAGATAGTGTCTCCAAATTTTAAGAGCGAACACTACTGCTCCTAATTCGAGATCATGAGTGGTATAGTTTTCTTCATTAGGCTTAAGTTGTCGGGATGCATATGCAATAACCTTCTCTCTTTGCATTAACACCGCTCCCAGACCTTGATGGGATGCATCACAGTAAACAACAAAATCGTCATTTCCTTCTGGTAATGCTAAGATTGGAGCTTCACATAGCTTCTGTTTTAGTAGTTGAAAAGCCGATTCTTGGTCTTCGCCCCAGATATACTTCTTGTTTTTCTGGGTTAATTCAGTCAAAGACTTTGCAATCTTCGAGAAATCTTTGATAAATCTCCGATAATAACCGGCGAGTCCTAAGAATTGACGTATTTCTGTGGGTGTAGTAGGAGATGTCCAATTCTTAACTGCTTCAATCTTGGCGGGGTCAACATGAAGTCCTTGACTATCAATTAAGTGTCCAAGAAATTGCACGATATAAATCCAGAAATCACACTTGGAGAACTTGGCATACAACTTCTCTTTCTTGAGTAATTCCAAGATTATTCTCAGATGTTTTGCATGTTCTTCTTTGTTACGAGAGTAGATTAGAATATCATCGATAAACACTATTACGAATTTATCCAAGTATGGTTTGCACACACGATTCATGAGATCCATGAATACAGCAGGTGCGTTAGTTAAACCAAATGGCATCACTTGAAATTCATAGTGTCCATATCTTATCCTGAAAGCAATCTTAAGAATATCTTTCACCCTTACTCTAGAAATGATAAACCATCTTAAAGTCAATTTTTGAGTAAAAGCTTAAACCTTGAAGTTGGTCAAATAAGTCTTCAATCCTAGGTAATCGGTAACGATTCTTTATGATGAGTGTATTCAACTCTTGGTAATTGATACACATTCTAAAAGATCCGTCTTTCTTTTTGACAAATAAGACAGGAGCTCCCCAAGGTGAAGTACTTGGTCAAATAAAACCTCGGTCTGCTAAATCTTGAAGTTGATTTGATAGTTCTTGCATTTCTGAAGGAGCTAATCTATAGGATGCTCGGGCTATAGGCGTTGCTCCTGGAATTAAATCGATTTGGAATTCTACTTGGCCAACGAGAGGAAGGCCAGGTAGATCTTCAAGAAAAACTTCTGGGAATTATCTGACTATTGGGATATCTTCTAGTCATTTCTCGTCTGACTTTTTCTCCATTACTTGGGCTACGAAAACTTGACATCCTTTGGATATATACCTTTCGGTTTTTATACAGGATATGAGGCTTAGTCGAGTTTTACTTCGATCATCTCAGATGATTAATGTTTTACCGTCGATGGGAATGTGGACTATTTCTCGTAATAGATAATTCTGCATGTATACTCGGACAACCAATTCATACCAACGATGTGACAATCAAAACTACGAGCATAATTGGTCAAAAGATCAATTTCGAGAAAGGTTGATTAAACGAAAGTCCAGAGTTGTCATCCCTGATAACGGTGTTTTGTCTTACAGATTTTCGTCAGCGATTTTGAAAACGTAAAAGTGTCTATTGTTAATATGTGGAATAGTTTATATCATAGAGGCAAGAGAATGGATAAGAATCTATTATTCTGCTCCAGAAGCAAATAATACTCTAGCTAAATGTAGGTTTAGAAGGAACGTACCCATGACTACGTTTGGGTCTTGGTGAGCATTTTTGTTTCTTAGCATGTAGGCTCTTCCCTGGGCGTTGATGTTGGTCTTTTGGCACTGATTTGTATAATTCCCTTTCTCTCCATAGGCATGACAAATAACTGTCACTGGTAGCTGATTACTTCCAGTTGTTGGCCTCTTGTTTCGGCAGTTCTTGGTCAAATGGCCCACCTTGTTGCAAGTATTACACTTAACAGTACAAGGTCTGGTGTGATGGAGATCACATTTTCTACATAATGGGAGGTTTCCGGCATACCTATTGTTCTCAGCAAGAGTGGCAGCATAAGCTTTGACAGCTTCTTGCCTTCTGTTTTGTTGTGGTTGGTGATTGGTGTTACGGTAGTTGTTGTTGTTGTGGTAATTATTGTTGTTATTGTTGAAAGTTCTTCTGTCGTCAGACTTTCATTTATGATCACTTGATACTTGTACCGGAGTGTGCTTTGTTACCTGATCCATTAGCCTTTGGGCTATGTTAATGGCTTCTTCTAAAGTTTGAGGTTTAGAGGAGGTAACATTTCCTTCAATACTTTGTGGTAATCCTCCGATGAAAGCTTCCAGGAGTTTCTCGGTGTTTGGTACCATGTTCGGGCATAAGACTGCTAATTCTTGGAATCTTCTAACGTGATATTTAAGATCATTTCCCTTTACAGTCAGATTATAAAGTTCATCTTCCATCTTTCTGACTTCAGTTCGAGGACAATACTTGTTTTTAAGAGTCTTTTCAATTCAATCCGAGTGATCTGATTGGCTTGATCTACTCCAATAGGTTGGGCGTATGCATTCCACCAGGATAGGGCGTCATCAGTCAGGGTACCAGTAGCAAATGTTACTTTGTTTTCCTCGGAAACATTTCTACTAGAAAATGTCTGATCCTGGTCATTCAAACCATCGGCAAAGGCCAACTGCTCCTTCCGTCCAATAAATGTACCAACATGTTGACAGCTTATTGAAACTCTTTATATTCTCTCGTTTTTGATACAGAGATTCCAGTAGGTCCGTTGTTCAGTATTGGATACTAGTACTTGCCATTGTTGCAACTTGTGCTTCCAGAACAGCGGTGACACTATCAGCAACTAGTTTCTTGATGGCAGCCTGAGTCATGGCTGGTGCTTCAGATGTTGACGTCCTTTTGGGAGGAATTCTATCAACATAAGATAACACGTAATAAGAATGATATCACAAGGCTTAAAATGATTAAAGTTTAAAAATAAACATTGTCACAATAGTGATATAGAAATCATAGATAATTCATATCAAATAAGTATACATGATTTATTTAGAAGTCAGGGTATGATTCATAGTGATGATGACGGAGATGATGATGCAAGAGAGATAAGTCAGTATTATGAAACAACAAGGTATATAACGGGATTGCCATTGTATTATATCATGAACAACTTGCCTTTGTACTATACATAGTCAAGATTTGACAAGTGTTTTTATTTATACCACACTCCCGTGGCTAGTTCTAACATACGCTATAACTAGAGATCTAATCTATTATTCGATGTCCCTTCCTGATTGTTCTTGAGTTCATAGATTGCATTCAGAAGACTCTCTTTGTCTGCTTGGTGACGGACTTGGATTTCTTCGATGATTTATTCTAGATCAGTAATCCTGAAGCGAGCAAGATAAATCTTGTGGTTATTTCCCATTTGCTTCTTTTGAAGTTTAGTAATTTGAGCACGAGTTTGTTGGAGTTCAGCCTCCAGATTGTCGAAATTTTGTTGTATAATCACCCGGCCATTTTCGAGGCCTTCTATATTGTCCCTTCTATGTGTTCCATGCCAGTCGAGATAGAGATTCAACCAGTGATTACAAATTTCTCAATTTTTTCTCCTCGTAGTTATAAAACTTGTCTTACGAGAGCTTTCTCCTATCTCAAAGTCTTGAGGTAGGGCAGAAGTAGATGAGGATGATCAGTTATGTTTCTTAGGTGACAATAATCCCTCAGGAAGAAAGAATTCTTAAGGATTAAACATTGAAGATGGAGGCACAATAGTTGGTGGTGGAATAAGTGATTCTTTAGCATAAAATGCTTGCAATACCTTCATGAGGATCATCATGAAAAAGCCGAAATAGTTGAGTGAAGCTATGGAACTACTCAAATGAGTTATGAAAGAGCTAAATAATTTATTCCAGTGAAGCTAGGACATAGTCCCGGAGAACCAGAATAAAGTCGGGAAAAGTTAAGGAAAAAGCATCCTCAAACCTAGAATAGGATGGACTGAGGAGAAGACATCGTTCTGTTAACAACCCAGTAGTAAATAACATAAGTTATTTATATAATAGTATAATAGTTATGTATCTTTACATACTATTCCGAAAATGTAGTGGCACGGAGGACTTTCTTGGATGGAAAAAGAAAAGTAGTTATAGTTAAGGTTTCAACCTTGTTCTCTATAACCGTGGCTCTGATACCAATCTATAACACCCCTATTTTTGACATATAGCAACGGAAGCTAATCTGGGGTATTATTTCATAGTACAACAGTCATAATCATAGAAAATGACTCGAAAGAGACGTTTTTAAAAGATAAGTTATCATTCATTATTTCATCAGAGTTTTTACAAACAAAGGTCCCAAAATCTACATGAAAACATAAAGTTTGAATGATAACAGTTTAGCCATCTTCAAGTCCGTGTCACTCCGTGCCATAAGATGTTCAGTTACCTGAGATAAACATGCTAAAAAGTCAACACAAAGGTTGAGTAAAATTCATAGGTTTATAATAAACAGTTTTGAATACAAGCTCAATAGTAGGTTACGTTGTTATACACCCATAGTTTGTAATAATTGTAACACATATAATTATCATGAAAAATATTATTATTGCCCTAAGCTCATGACACCGAAGCCTTAGGTTAATCAATAACCACAAATAATTGCCCCAACGGGTGTCTTTGCCAAACACCTGCAAAGTTATTCAAATGTGTTGCATGGATACCGACAGTATAGAGACACCAACGGGGAGTCCATTCCCAAAAGATCTATCCACACATTCGCGCTTACCCGACGAGTAATAACGTTTCATGATAGTGGGGAATTAATGGCAAAAAGTAGGACGTTAGACAGATAAAGTATCATGATAGCATATAGAAAAATACTTGCATTCATGGTTTATAGCATATATCCCCCTCGCGGGTTTATGAAACATTTAAAAGATTGAATGCGAGGCTATGAACTTACCTTAACAGTACAGGCAAATCTGATTGATGTCAAAAGTATATGAAATGAAATAAACGTGCTAACGTCACGTACCATTGTAATATGCAAGACCAAGTTTTGATTGAATGTTTTAGTGACATAATGAAATATCATTTTGATTGGATTTATTATGGAAATATCGTATCACTGTTCGGGCCATCATAATTCAGAGGTCATGTAGTAAACGTTTGAGGAGCCAGAACACTTTAAATCGTAAATCCAGCAAACTCGTCAAAACGTATACCCAAATGAAACTCCTCGCATGAAGCTCCCTAGTAATGTGATACATTATAGTTTTAAGTTTCTTCAAAAGCTAGAATAATTTATATATATATTTTTATAATTAATATAAAAATATTATATTTTATAAGTTTGCAAAATTGGCAATATATACCCTTGGTTTATAAACTTTTACAAGTTTAGTCCTTTATATAAAAAGTATATATATATTAAACATTTAACTTTGAAACTTAGCAAGATAGGTCCTTATAGTTATAACTTTAAGAAAATGACATTTTCAGCCCCTTTAGTTATAAATTTCAGAAAATTACGATATATACCCCTTGCATGGAATACTTTTGCAAAACAAGTCCAAAATGCCATGCAAGCTTATTTTAGGATTCCAAATGATATTTTCATGTTATAGCTTATTAGTATAATCTAAAATAAGAAGTTTTAATGTAACAAAAGTTTAATAAAAGGATTCGTTAGCTAGAAAATCAAAACGGGTCATTTTTAGGGTTTTAATCAAAACACATGAGTTTGAGGATTCAAAGCTTCAAATAAGAGTTCATATATGATATTAAGAGTATTATGAATATTATTGTACAGAATATAAGCTTATGGAACAAGATCTTAGGCTTACTTGAGCTAACATGGGTCAAAATGAGGTTTTCGGGTCCGTAAGCCTAGCAACGGCTTCAAGGCTTCATTTTCTTGATTCTTGGCTTCTATTCTGAGCTTAGGGACTTCTCTTGACCTTCCTGAACTTAGTATTAAGACTCATTGATGAGTATATGAAGTTTTTTTGAGTATGATTATGAGAAGGAATTGGGGATTTTCGGCTATTTAAAGTCCTTAAGAACCCTTGGAGCCAAAGTTTTTCTTGGTATCTAATGATTGATAAGTGTACTAGCTAGTTGAGGTGAGTAAGTATGGCTATAGGATGAGTAATGAAGGCTAGAACTAGCCATAAGGTTGTGGAATGGTGTGTTTGGAGTCCACTGCTGAAAAGAAGACAAGGAGGTGATTGAGGGTACTTGTACTCTAACTTGGTTTGCTTGCTTGGTGATGTCATAGATGTGCTTGAGGTGCTTGGTTTCTTTAAGAAATGGGTCAAAATAAATAGAAACGGGTGACAGGTTCATTTTATTTTCGTGTATGATATGGATTTTAAATTTCTAGTTAGGGGTTAGGGTTTAAGGATAATTTAAGTTTAGGAATTAGTTGTTATGACTTACGGGTTTAAGTTTAGGATTAGGGTTTAGGCTTAGGATTAATGTTTTAGGGTGTTAGTTTTAGAGGTTTAGGGTTTTTAAAACATGGATAGGGGTTAAGATAAGGGATATGATTAGTTTTAAAAAGTCAAGCATTAAGTGCTTGTTACCTTTAGGATAAAAGAGTTGGAAGTTTAAACAGGTTTAGGAGATTAATAACCAACTTATTGTTAGTGGCATTATTGACTTGTACATTGATCTTAAATGAGTTGTACATTGACTTGGAGGGAAAATATGATTCAAATATGGTGCATTGTACACTTGTACATATGTTTGAAGGCTTACACATTCATTTTATATGTATACATTACATATAATTAGGGTTTTGATGTAAACGTTTACGTTTAATGCTTGTTTTTGAAATAACGTTTTGAAAAGTACGTTAAATGGATAATGTACTTAGTAAAAATGATATTAGGATATAGACTTGACATATTAGGATGTTTACATGATATAAACATAGATATAGATGGCATTGATAGAGGTTGCGTGAGCTCGTTTACTTTAGAGATGCAAGTTACGTTGCATAATGAGATAAAGCAAAAAATTTCCCTATAAGAAGGTGATATATTTATAATAGATGGATATTACATTGCATCTAATTTAATAGATGGATATTTACATTGATGAAAATTGCGGGTTGTTATAATAAATCTCAGATAACACTGTTTCTCGGATAACTTTAAACTCGGTAGAATAAATCTCGGACAACACTATTTCTCGGATAACATTAAACTCGGTAAACTCAAAATTCGATAAACATACGTTTTGAAAAAACTTTTACAATCAAAATTCGATATAACTATCACGATAAAACCGTAATAATATCAATTTTGATGAAATTAAATCCGTTTAAAATGTTTCTGAAAATGAATATTACAATTTTGATGAAACCGAAAATGTAATTTTCACACTTTTAATTAAAAAATTACCACAATTTCGATAAAACCGAAAGAGATGATCACTTTACAATTCTCATATCCGTATTAGAATGTCAAAACTGATCCTTTTTTCTGTTTAACACAATTTTGATAAAACTAAAATTGTGTCAAAAATGTTAGATGATATCGAAATTGAATTTCCTAACACAATTCTCGATAAAACCAAGAACTTGTGTATCTATAACAACGTTTATGCTTAATTCCGAGAATGAAACGTATTCCTAATACATAATTTTTCGATAAAACCAAAAACTTGTGTACTAGACCAATTTCGGTAACAACTTCCGAGTTTGACAAAAAAACTCCTAAAATATGTTTTTTGATAAAACCGAAAACACGTATCACTATTACAACTCGATCTAATAACAATAGAACTTTCGAAAATGAGAAAACTACGATAAACTCCTTCGTATCAACCAATAACCTTGTCGAATTTGTATATAACGCAAGAAAAATACCGAAATTACTAAAAATAACCAAAACGATCACGTCTTCTCCATAATTGTTGTCGAAAAAGATAATATAACGTTGAAAATGCTCAAAATGCTCTAATCACCACACGAAACCACCGAAAATCACGAATAAGCATCTCGTCAAACTCGATTACGAACTCGATTACAAAATAGATCACTCTTAATCTCTAATGGTGTATGATACCACTTGTTAGGTCTCGATTTATCTTGAATCATACGATTTAGGAAGGTTTAAGTTATAGAGAAAAATAAGAGAGGAAGACAAGACTTTCACAATTTTCCAAATTTTATAAAAAGAGAAATAAGAGAGAAAGTAAGTTTGTTACAAACCTTAACCACCTAATGTTGATTAGGTAGGTATTTATCGGAGAAGGAGGTTAGCTTCCCTTTCTTTATTTTCTTAGTTTTGCAATCTAGTCCCTATTCTGTGGATAATATGATATTTTTCACTTTTTAGCATATTTTTCGTTATTACAAACTACTTTCTACTTTGTAAAATAAAGACTAAACACTAATAATAAATAAAACCACTTAAAGTATCATAATCGACACTTTTATGATCCTAACAGAGAGTAAATTTGTTTTTACTTTTCTAAAATCAATTATGTTGTTGAACACATTAGAAACAATTTATTTATCTAAGAAAATTTATCCCTTAGATTGAAATATTGTTTCATGTAAGAATTATAGAAAATGAAACATGTAACCTTAGAATAATATGTTTGATACATATGTGGTGAATTAAGTTTGAATGCAATATGAAATATCATTGAGTAAAACTCAGATGATTTATCTCACTTGGTGAGATTGAACACATGAATGGAAATCTTAAGTCCCACTAAAGGATTCATTATGGAAATCATATTGTATATGTGATTAGTTGTATCATTTGCATGAGTGTAAGATGATTTGACAACATTAGAATCTAATTGAAAGATATTAGAAGGAATATTCTGACTAATGTTTAAATTAGGAATTCATTCCTAGATTTAATAAACCTTGGGTTTTTATGATATCCAAATATTATTAAAGAAGTGTTCAGAATTTATGGTAGCTTAGCATAATGTTATTTGTATACACTAGTGCTTGTTTTAATTGAGATGATACTCAATATTTATAGAAGAAAGTTTTCATCTTATATTCTAACATTGCTGGCTACATGTGCTTGATTTAAAAGCATAGTTGCATAATACTATATTAAAAGAATAAGAATGCTTTACGGTTTGAATAATTATTGAGATTGTTGTCTTCAATAAGATGTTGTGCGTATACATCTTATGAAATGTAATGTGACTAATACCTATAAGTGAGTGCACACTAGCAAAATAAAAATCATCATATTATTCAAAAAAAATTACAACGTAAATTTTTGAAATAAGTATTCTCAAAGTTCCATAAGATCAT
>BQNB010070073.1:0-33260 GCA_026074375.1 Tanacetum coccineum
CGAAGGTTTTGCTTCCGCATTTGTGTTTATACCGTTGTGACCCATTGCACTTTACCCGTCATACCTTATACATTGGTTGTATTTCATGTCATTATTTGTAAATATTGTATCTCACATTTAAGTTGGACTTTCCAGATGTAAGATCCGGGCTCTGGTACGATGTAAGTGTAACAAGTGAGGGAGTTACATTAGAAAGAAGGCACAAACTTTTGCAACGTGCTGAAGTTCATGTTTATGCGTTTGATATAAAGACCACAAAGCTTCCTCTAAAGTTTCCTGATGCCGAATATGATTCAGTTATGATGATCTCGTACATGGTTGATGGACGAGGATATATGATTATTAATAGAGATGTAGGTACAGTAGATGCATTATTGTCTTCAATATATGTGGAATCTGAAGTTTGTAATTAATATATTGTTATTGTTTTTCAATGTGTTGGTGAAGATATAGAGGATTTGGAATATACACCCAAACCTGAATTTGAAGGATACTTCAAAGTGACTAATGTGAAGAACGAGGTGTGATTTCTCAATTTTCTGTTAAATTATACAGCTGGTAGTTTTTGAAGTTAAATGGTTATTGTCTGTTTGCATACAGGTAGAGCTGATCAAATTGTGGTTTTCTCATATAAGAGAGGTAAAGCCTGGTATTCATGTCACATACAATGGAGACTTTCTCGATTGGCCATTCATGGAAAAAAGGGCTGCTCATCATGGCTTGAGAATGAATGATGTATGCTTTAAACTCTTGTATTTTACCTTTTTAACAACCTTAAAGGTCTTGGTTAGCCATTGCGTGCTTTCTTTTTAATATGAATAAAAAACAACCCTCAAAAGTTAGGTTTGTCACTGATACATGGCTAATTAGAATGAAGAGTAATGTTCTTATTACAAAATACAAATTTATGTCAGAAGTTGGGTTAAATGATTAGTAGCTCTATGACGTTGATGTTGACTCTTGGCAACTGGTTATTCTTTTGAGAAAGCTTGAAATCAACTGGAGGTCATACTATTTATCGTTCTAATTGACTTGTGAAAAAGGTCAAGATTGAAAGGATTTGTTTGAGGGCCAGTATCGAGTTTAGTGTAATGGTGACTGCTTTTTTAATTAAATTACTCATTTAAGTTTTTCCACAGGAGCTGGGATTTCAGTGTGATACTATTTAAGGTGAATGTCGCGTTAAATTTGCATGCCATCTGGATTGTTTCGCATAGGTTAAACGTGATAGTTATCTACCTCAAGGGAGCCATGGTTTAAAGGTGCATACTATTTTTTCTTTTAGGTTCACTATTTTAGTCAATTTGT
Source organism: Tanacetum coccineum (assembly GCA_026074375.1). Classification (NCBI taxonomy): domain Eukaryota; kingdom Viridiplantae; phylum Streptophyta; class Magnoliopsida; order Asterales; family Asteraceae; genus Tanacetum; species Tanacetum coccineum. The sequence goes on from BQNB010070073.1 coordinate 1,309, forward strand.
TTGTAAAATTTACTAAAGCAACATATTAATAGTAAATCAATAGTCATATATGGTAATGTGAATATTTGAATGTCAAATAACCAAATATTATGACAGAACAAGCTTATATGGGTCACACACTATAAATAAGTAAATAACCTATTTGTATTATCATTTTAGGCTGTTACTAAATCCAAACTGGGCTATGATCCGTTGGAGGTAATTCCTGAGGATATGGTTCATTTTGCAACGGAAAAACCCTAGGTAATCAAGTTGTTGACATTGTCTTGTTATCGTTAATATCCTATTGTATGGACATTGTTAAGATATTTTAGACCGATTCTTATACGCTCAGTATCTAAAAACTTTCTTAATTTCAGATGATGGCATCATATTCGGTATCTGATGTTGTGTCAACATACTACTTGTATATGACTTATGTTCATCCCTTCATTTTCTCCCTTGCAACTATAATACCAATGCCTCCTGATGAAGTGTTGCGTAAAGGAAGTGGGACCCTTTATGAAATGCTTCTCATGGTTCAACAAATGTTATATGTCCAAATAAGCACCAAGCTGAACCAGAAAAGTTTCACAATGGCCTCCTTCTTGAGAGTGAAACATATATTGGTGGCCATGTGGAGTGTCTAAAAATAGGTGTTTATAGATCTGACCTTCCGACAAGTTTCAAACTTGATCCATGTGCCAGGTAAGCTATATGTCTTGGTAATCTATAATTTAGTTATAGTATTTGTTTCTATACAATTGCTAATTGTCTGGGATGTTAAGTAAAGTTTGATTTTTGTTTTCTTTTGTGAGCAACTTATTGAAAATCTTGATCATGATCTTCTCTATGCTATTAGAGTGGAGGGTAAGATGGACATTGAAATGGTTTCAAACTATGACAAAGTGAAGAATGCTATTTTAGAAAAGGTACTGTAACATTGAAATGGTTTCAAGATATAATGGCTCATAAGTTTCATAAAATGCGATTCTCCGACATATCGTTTTTATTTTGACCCAAACAACCCTATTATGAACGTTACACGAAAAACGTACCACAATATTGCATATCCTTAATTATCGGCCGCTAAGGATTTTTTGTGCGTGCACGAGTATTCGCCTAGTGTTTTTCTAAATAACTTATCTATTACTACTTTATAATGCATTTATGTTGATCCCACGCCTTGATCGATTCTTTATGATATAAAGAGTTTGTTACCTTGGAAGAATCCAAAATAACAAAGATTGAGACTTTGTATGTATATCAAAGTGTATGCGGAATCTACACTTTGATACTCTAGAGAAGTTTGTTAATGGAACAGTAATGAACACAAACAAACAATGAACACAAAACACACTGCTTCAATATTATTAAATAATACGAGTACTCTTGAAGTACTGGGGTTACAAACCTTGAAGCTATTACAAATTTTCTCTAAATGTATCTCTAAAAGTTATATCTTACACTACACTAGAGATCTCCTTTTATAGAAATACAAGGAGCCCTTTACACATATATATGCCTATCTATTAGGATCAGTTATAATTCAAAACTAAACATCCCGAAATACTCTCCATGCATTCTTATCTTCAGTTTAGCAGCTTTGACCATTTAGCAGTACGAACTCCTTCAACTAGCAGTATTAAGTAACATTGGCAGTTCTAACTTAATACTGGCAGTACTAACTTTGTACTGGCAGTACTAACTCCTTTAGTACTGTTGGCAGTATAAAGTCATATGAAGATTTATACCTAACAATTTAGGACATTTATTTTTAGAAAGACTTAAAGATTCAGACTATTAAGATAATGATGTGCAATATTGACCATCTATCTCATTTCAAAGAACAACAACTTAAAGTGACATGTGTCACTTCTTAATTAAAAAACCACCTTTATTTTTAAATTAAAATATTTTTTTATCTATTTACTCCGTATTTTTTTATGATCAAATTTCATCATATTATTTAAAATTCCGTGCTCTTTAATTCAACATTCATTTTTATATATTTTTATGAATTTTTAATTTTTTCATTTTTAGTGGGTTTATTTTATTTTGATTCAAATTTTTTACAACTTTAACCTTAATTTGAATAAAACTAGATGGGTAAGAGTGTAACATTTGTTCGCCACACAAATAGTCACCGGACACCCGTCGCCGCATTACGCGGGTACCATGCTAGTTGAAGATAAAAGATATATAAATTTTGCTAGCCACACGTTATTTAGAAGAGAAAAGATTTAAATTTGAAGGTTAGTTGCACTGTAAGTTTCGGAGTAATGGGTTAACTTGAGTTATAATTCTCCAAAGCATATGGGTGTAGCAATTAAGTAAGACGAAAATTTAAATTATGTAGAAACTTGGTTGTTTCGTTAGGCAGACTTTTGAATCTTCACTTGAGTTTACCCTGAAAAAACTAGGTTGAACAGACTCGATGAGCCACCAGACCATCTAAATGACCATTGGGTCATCACACATGAGCATATAAGTAGTGTTATTGGTATGCAGTAAAGAAAGTTACTCCAGATAACATCTTAAAAAGAGTACTACCATATGGGACTTTTGTCCATCTCTACAAACTATAGACCACAAGGCTATTGTAGCGAGTTGTAAGCATGTAACCAAGTAAACTCTCTTTAGATCATACACTCAGCCAAAGACATAACCGGCTAACAAAAGGTGTTCCCTTCCACAAAATCCTAAAGACAAGTAGACAACCTCAGAACTAGTGGATCTTCCATATTCAAGGCCCGAGAATTACAATTACGGATGTAACAAGCTATAGCTTGGTGACATCAGTTCACCTTAAAAGCCATTTTCTAGTTCCCAGAATCATTGTCTTTGCCATCTTCTTCAGCCAACTGCTTTTCCTTCTCTTGTTGCTATACAAAATGAACGACATGGTTTATTAATAGTACAAGGGACATGAAATTTGCAGAGTTTTTTGTTAATGGCTTGCTAAAAAGTGTACTTTTGCCAAGTTGTTTACACTTGTAAATATGCAGGAAGTGTTAGCATTTACTCCTACTTAATTAGTCTATAACAAAAGGAAATACATTAATGTTGTAAGGATATATTAATTAGTCTGTACTTAAAGATGCATAATAGATTTGTGATAACAAATATTTTAAGAGGACTACACAGGTCGGGTAGACCATATAACTAGTAGCGGAAGACAATTCAGAAAAAGTAAAGATGTGGCAACCATGTTTCTGTGGTAATTGAAGCCTCAAAACTAAACATGAGAGGAATTGCATTTAGAGAAGTGCCAATACGTAAAAAACATTTTACTTGAACAATCTGCAATTGAAACATTACAACTTTATGGGTGCCACAACGTAGAACTATTCAGGGTTCAGGGTTCAAAAAGACTGGTGACATTTTGAAGCATATTATGTGTCCCCTTATGACTTAACTTTGTAAATGCAATTCATTATCTCGCATATATACATATAAATATTCGTTACCATAATGATACTTTTAATCACAACTTTCTTAAGTAATCCTTAAAACCCTAATTTGTACATATACATGTTTACACTTAACCAACATGTTAACATACTTTAAAATCTCATTATATCCATAAATTTACCAATCACATATCATATTAAAAAGTGTTAAAAATTATAATCACAATTAAGTTATCCAATTAACATTTTAAAACTCTAAATGGGTGATTTAACTATAAAGAACATATATACTCAATAAAAAATGATAAAAGTATAGACACAAAGGTTTATAATAACTCTCAAAGTGAAGGTATGATGATGAGAAATATAATCTAAACCCTTGTTTAGATTTTTAAACCAAGCTTGCAAACAAGAAAACTCTAGTTTTCCAAATATAAACCCTAGCTTCCTTTTTCTTGATAACTACTTGTAAATGGTTAACCAATACTTGGAAACATTTTAGTATATCTTAGGAATGATGTGTAATGGCTTGCATAGGTTGTAGAAAATTTAGTATGGATTTAGTTGGAAGGGGTTTTTGTGTCGTGGCCTAAAGAGAGCCAAAAGGAGAGAGTTTGATCTTTTTCACTAAGTGTTTTGCTATCTATGTGTTTACTTGCAATGCATACTAGTATATATGAGTTAGCTAGTCAAAAAGAATGCAATAGTGGTCAAGGAAACATAGATCATGGTCTTAAGGAGAGTTGTGGTCTTGGTCTCTAGTCAAAGGAACATGTTGGGCTAGTTAATGACGAAAGGAAGTACAAGGCCAAGTTGAGTGTATTTTGTGTGCTCTTGACCCTATTTGTTATTGTTGCCGTGGGTAAATAGTGGGGAGGGAGTATATTATTTATTTTTCTTCAATTTAATTGTATGCAAGATACTTTAGTTTAAAGTCATTTATATAAAAATGTAGTATACAAATGGTAACATGTAGACTTTTGTTAGTTTATTTTTATGAAACATATGACTAACAACATTTAATTGGGTAAAGTTTTGTAAACTTTGGCCATTAAAAATAATAATAGGCATTTGTTGAAGCGTAAATTAATTAACGTGGTTCCGGGTATGCCTAAACGTACTTTATCGTGAAACGTAGTAAATGTACGTAACCAATAAAAATAAAATGAACAGTGACCATAATTATTCTCAAAATAATTATTTAATATTTGCTTGATGTAAACATTTAATTGTTTGATGCCCGTTTACATTGATTGATTATTTTTAGCTTACGCGATTTAACTTATCGATTACGATTAAAAGCAAACGCGTACAATACTAAAAGTACATAGTGAATGACGTCGTCAATGACTTGAAAACACGGGGTGTTATATATAAAGTATTAATCCTCTCGTCATTACATACATATCCCACTAAGAAAATACAACGTGCAATGGGTATTTTCCTAGTTTTAAATTGGTTCTAGTGCTTGTCAAAATAGGTTAAAAATGGTGTTCATTGGTGATAGATTTAGTAGTATCTAACAAAGTGTGGTTTCAATAAAAGGTAGCGGTTTTGTGTTTCGTGTTGGTTCAGAACCCACGGCTAGGAAACAAAAAAAGGGTAGCAAGACGATATACGATCGAGTCCGATTTAGTCTTATATCGCTTTGTAATTATTTTTAAAACTTGTATTCTAATTTGTTTTCGCGAGTTGATTATTAATTCGAGCAATGCATGGATAACTCCATGGGTCTTGCGCTAACTATATTAAAAAGGATATTGCAGATTAGTAGTAGGCTAGATAAATGGTATAATGATGATTTTTAGAAAGTCAAAAATATGCTTTAATGGGTTTTAAAAAAGTAGTAAATTCGGCAGAAAGTTTGCTCAGAATTTCCAGGTTCGATATTTCATAAAATAATTTTTGATGTTAGATATGATGAGAGTTCGAACCTAATGTAACTTCGTACTTCGAACGTCCCCGTAACTCCTTATAAACAAAAGTTACGGCAAAAACAAGTTTGGAAATCTTAAAAATTTCCAAACAGCTATGTTTAGTAAATTGGTTGCTGATCAGATTTTCGACGGCCGTTTTGGCTCTGTTCTATAGGTCCGTTTCGGCCTCCGGCAAACCGAAAGTTGTCCGGTAATGACATTTTCTATAAAAACTTTTTTTGGTCAAAGTCATCGAAAACATGATAATAGCGGTCAAAACAGATGTCAAGCTGCTGCGTTTTATTAAAAATACAAGTTACAGCAGAATTGAAAAAGGGCAATTTTGGTCATTTTCTGTCGAGATTCAGGTCTCGCTATAACAAAAAAAGTTGTCCGGAATATCGTTTCTGCTAAAAATTAATTCTTTGCCCGAGTCATGAAAATGTGATCTAGTGGTCGTTTTAGTCGGGTCAGACTTAGAAAATAAATATATTTTATAAAAGTCAACTAAGACTTTAATAAACTTTAACGCGTTGTGAATGTGATATCGATTAATAAAGTAATATCGATTAATATACTACTGTAAGTAATTATTTTGAAACCATTGGTCGACTCTAAAAAAACGGAAAGTCTTATAATGGTAACTTTTTTAATGTCAAGATAGAAGTTCAAATAATATAAATTATAAGATTGATTAAGCGTCGAAAGTCCGACGAGATAACTAAGTATTATCACAAATATATTTTGATAACGAGACTTACTAAATATGGTAACTTTCCGAACTTTTCAAAAATAGAAAGTTTCTTAAAATAGAAAGTATTCGATTAAGCAATGTATGATGTAAATAAAAGACCGATCGTAACCTAATATCGTGGGGTTTTAGGATCTAAGGCGCAAGTGGATTTCTCATCACATGTATGAATACATATATATACTATATATATGATTTTGCTGATACGATGTACGCATCGTTGATTATACTTTTCGGTATAGTAATCGAGCGACGTAATTTATAGGTCGTGATCGTGTTCATCGACTTTCCGTGGATTGTTTCGATTATTTGATCTTTGGCTTTTGATCAAGGTGAGTTCATAGCCTCGCTTTTAAAGTTTTCAATGTTTTTAACTCCGCGAGGGGGATACATTGCTTGTTTTGTGAAATTGAACGCAAACTGTTTTTGATACTTGAATATGATTCCTTCACTACTGAGTATATGCCTTTTTGCTGTGTGACCGTTAGTTACCATGTGTTGGTGAACGCTAATGCATTAAATAGATCTATTGGGTTTGACAACCCTGTCCGGGGTTTGAATCCGTTGGGACCACCCTGTCAAACGGACATTTTGTGGTTAGTATTAGGAGAAGTGGCATACTTCTCGGTCATGATTTCGTCCTACGGGATGAATGTGTTAAGTTTCGGCGCACGGGCTCTTTAGTTGGAAATCACTATTTTTATAACTTGACTTACGAGCCAACGTTATACGCTTTGTTGAACCAAATTATGCGTTCTAACTATTATTTGTAAACTCTATGAATTCACTCAACGTTTTGTTGACGTTTTTAAGCATGTATCTCAGGTTAATTGTTGTTGATGGCTGGATGAGACGAAACGCGGATATCAAGGACGGTGTCTCGGTGAAGTTGTGTCATCAACTAAACAAGTGTTTTAGAAATCAAGTCGTGTTGTGACTTTTAGAAATAATTTCTATGATGGTATTGGGAACTATGTAACTCTGATCATTCTTATAAATGAAATAAAGTTTGTTTTATAAATGTATCTTTGAACGTTTACTAGGACTCGTGTGCATGTATTATGAAGTAGCACCCCAATCGTTGTATTCCGTTGCGTATCGTATTTTGGGGGTGTTACAGAGTGGTACCAGAGCACGAGTTGTAGTGAACTAATTCGTTTTACAAAACTTGGACTACAATTGTTTTTTAAAAAGTTTCACGAGTCTTTCACCGATGTCCGATATCCGCGCGCGTGTTGTTCCTGATAAGCCTTATGTGGTATATATTTGATTGCATATTATGTGCTTAACAAGTGGTAGACACTTGGTACAAGTAATAATTATATATATGTATATAGATATATATATATACGGCATCCGTTCTATGGTATACGATTATATATATCTTGATATTCGCTTCTTGCGAAGAATGTTAATTCTTTAAATATTTCGATGCGATATTATAATAAATATTTTGATACGTGATGAAACATTCGTTGTTAAATACGATTATCTTCAAAACTTTTTCGCCAACTTTACTTGTTATCCATGATGTTGGGGACTCGGCTTAGATTCGATCCCACTTGAAAATTTTACTAATTGATATGAATTTGAACGCTCTTCTTATTGATTTTGATTCACATATGTTGTTTCGTAATCTATCATTTTGAGATTTTCCTGTTAATGGAAGTATGACTTTTATATGTCATCCCATGAACACTCATTGTTTTGGAAAACGGTTATTAACTTATTCTCGCGTAACGTGTCGTTTGGAAACGTCTATCTTTTTGGAACTTTAGAATAACAGTTTGTGTTTGCTTTTTGATTCTCCTCGAATCGGACCACTACTTAGTAAGTCCATGAAATGTTTTGATTATGGAAATCAATAGTTTTTGTGTTTTAAGGAGTGTTTAAGTCATTGGGTATGGCTTTGTAATTGCCGTTTGAAGGAGTAAAATGGTGTTGATTGGATTTGAAATGATTATAACGCAGTTTATAACCCATCATGTTTGGGGTGATTGTGAAATATTTTTATCATAAGGCACCTGTAAATCCAATATAGGATGTGGGTCATCAAGTGTCTTAAGTAATATGTTGTTCTTTGGATATGGACGTAACTGATATGTGAGAAATCACATATCCTTTCTATATCAAAAATGTCTCTAAAAAAGATTAAGTTGTGCATAAAATGCTTGTATATTGCCTGTTTTGTCTTTGTGATTGTGAAGGTACAAAAATACAAATAACACAAGAAAACATCAAAAACCGGGACAAACACGGACACGAGAACGGAAAAGAGTGCACAAGAGCCGGGGATTTGATTGCTGAAAGATCAAATGGTCAACATAAAGTCAACTCTTGGTCAACATTGGTCAACCACAAAAAGACAAAATCCTCAAAATACCCAAAATGCCCTAAATGTTAAACCTAATTTCACCAAAAGTCCCTAAACCCTAACACCGTTATCTCCTTATAATAAAGAGATAACGGTCGTTATCCCTTTATAACACAACCTTATAACCAAGCCAAACCTCATCACTACACTCGGCCCAATTCCATTGTTATAAATCACGGGCCAAAGTCAACCTCACACACACTGTTCAAACAAAGATATAAAAAGGAAAAAATGGCGCGAGAATTCATTTTTACTATTCATCATCGTCTTCGCGTTTAATCCAAGTCAAAACAAAGGGTTAATTTAAATTAACAGCGTGGCTTAATGATTCAAGCTCCAAGGGTCAAGCTGGCAAAAGGAAGCGTCACTTAAGGCTCTTATTGGTCAAAAACGGAGGACAAGGAGGACACACGGATATATGAAAGAAACACATAAGGACACGAATTTTTACACTAAATCCTAGCCAAAAGAAGCACAAAAGGTCTGACACACGAAATGCCACGTTGGTAATCCGTGTGCTCACTTAATGATCCAACGGTGATAACTGAGGATCCAATGATTGGAAATTAATTAAGGGCTAAGATCATGGATAAGAGGAGCGGGCTAGACTCCTAGAAGCTTCACCAAGACCTTATAAATAGAGAGCTCTTCACACACAGGAAGGGGAGTTAGTGAGTTAGATGAATTTTCAGCTTATTAAATTTAGCTTTTGTAATTTCCTTTCAAAATGTTTTAGCTTAACATTTACTTAATGTAATTTCTATCTTAGTATTGTAATAAGATGTTTTTATTAAATTCAAGTTTTCTTATTCTAAGCTCTTACATCCCACAAGCTCACTTGTTTTCAAACTTTGTTTAATAAGCTGTTACTGTTACATAAGCTCTAATAAGCTCATCTCAGCTCTCTGAGTTCTAAGCTTAGATTGAGCTCAAGTTAATCATTAATCTACTTAAACAACCAAAATCAGCTTAATACTATGCCTTAATAAGATTTTGGTCTATTGATGATAAGCTTACTCTTGGAATAGCCTTACGGATTTTACTAGCTTATCTTGTGATAAGTAGAGCTTGTTGACAGTCCATGAAGCATTTTAAACCCATTGTTTAGCTAAGGCATTGTAAGTTTCATTTTCGATTTTCTTATTCCCTTGAAACCGTATTTAAAACTGCATCTTCTTATGTTCAGCTTATTTCTTGCTTAATTGTGCTTATTATTGTGTTATTGTGCTTAATGATTATGTCTGATTATCTGTTCTTAAGTCTTATAGTCTAGATTTTAGTTTTCTTAATTTAGTCTTATAAATCAATAAAAATTCAAAAATATTAGTATATTGATTAGTTTAATGATTCTGGCTTATTTGATTAATGGTGTAAGTTCATTAGGTCTGTTAAAAGTTAATTGATATATGGTATTGGTAAATTTCATCTTAAATCTCATTATCAAAAGCTTAAAATGAAGCTGGTTGATTTTAAAGGGGTGTTTGGGTCAACAGTACTAACTACAAGTTAGTACTGTTTAAGGACTTTGGTCTTTGGTTGTTGGTTTTAATCTCTCAACTAAGTTTGTTTGAACTGGATTTATGAGCTAGTTTAGAATTATTCAAGTTTTTCATAAGTTAGTTTAATATAAGCTCAAATTTGTTTAGTCTAAGTTGCATAATTAAGTTTCAATCATTTCTAGTGATAGACTTTGCCTTATTTGCTGCTAAGTTAGTGTTTGATTAATGTTAAAGAAAGACTCATCAAGCCTGCACTAATTAGAGTAAAGGTTTGTTTCATTTAGATGCAAACTGCACCAGATAAGAAAAACAACCATTTTCAACACAAATTTTCAGTAGGTAAAAGTTGTTCTTAGATTTTGATTTTCAGCATACAAGTAGATCTAGGGTAGTGGTTAATCTGTTTCAAATTAGTATTCAAAAATAATTTCATTAGCATATCTGTTTTTAGCTTTTAAAATAGCTTTTTGTTTTTCAAATTCAAAAACCAAACTCAGATAAAACTAAGTGTTCTTAGTGTATTAGCTATTTTCAACAAGCCTTTTCATTAAGCTCCTGAATTTCAAAATGGTTTTAAAAAGTTGTTTTAAGTAGTATTTTAGGTGTACTTTTTAGGGTAAAAAGCAAAAGTCCAATAGATCCTTTAGCTTATTAAAAATAACTCAAAGGGTGCCTTAAGGGGCTGTTTGGTTTATCCACAGATTACAAACCAATATTGGCTTAGTTTCCTTTAATCTAAGCTATCTGCTTATTATTAATGCTTATTTAGGTATTTTTTTTTTTTTTTTTTTTTATTTTTTTAGCCTTTTTTAGTTATTAGTTTAGTATAATCCTATTTTAGCTTATTTGATTTTGATTTAAGCTTATTTGAGCTTATTTGCTTTCTAGTGTAAAATTTTAAGTGTTTTTAAGCTTTTTAGCTTTTTTGTCATTCTAGCTTATCAATTGTGCTTAATTTAGCTCTTATGTACTTATTATATATAGCTTTTAATCTGTTTTAGGTTATTTAACTTTTCCATTAGCTTATTTGTTCTTAAAAAGCCCAAACAGTTTGCATTTTATAGGTTTATTAGGATTTGCTCATTCTGTCTTCAGCTACTTATTTGAGGGCTTATTTTAGGTTTATAAAAAAAGTTGTTTTACAAAAGTTGCTTATTTTTAAGAGTTTTAAAAAGTTATAAAAAAATGGAAAAAATTAAAACACTTGGGAAAGTGGGAAGCCCCGGGTGAGCAAGGCTCGAACCCGGGACCTCTACCACCCTCACCAAGTGTTTTATCCCCCCCCCCCCCCCCCACATAACACACACAACCATCATGCTACAATAGCTCATCTGTTATACATTTGCATTATCTATCTTTTATATACATTTTAGGCATATTAGTATAATAAGCTGTTTTAGCTTATTTCGTAGCTTATTCAATAAGTTGTGTTCTCCAAGCTTGTTTTTCCTAGGTTCTAATTAGTTCAAGCTATTTTCTGTATTTTTTCTAGAATTTTTATAATTAGTTTAGTATTTTTAAACATTTATTTTTATTAAACAAACTTTAAAAATTCATAAAAAATAGAAAAATAATCAAAAAAATATAATTCTTTTTTAGAAAATTTTATTTTATCATATAGTTTCTAGGAAAATTAGTTTTGCTTTCGTAGGGTTTAATTTGCAAAATTTCATTTTTTAAAGAACGGGATTCGTTCCCATTCACGTTTTTCAAATTTTTAAGCTCAATTCAACTCCGTTTTTGTTCTAGTTTTCTCTAAACTTACTTTTTAGTAAATTAGAGGAAATAATCATTTTAGGTTTAATTTCGGAAATTTAGGGTTTTTAACCACCATTTAGGGTTCCCGTTTTGCGTTTTTAGTTAAAGTTTAATTTCCCGTTATTAAAGTTAGGTTTAATTGTCCTTTAATTTGCTCACTTTTAGGATTTTAGAAAACAAATCATCTCTGAACCAATTCAAATCATTGTCCAAACAACAATCGTGGTCTTAATTTTATAAATCTTCGAGGAATACGACCCGGTAATCACTTACCGGTAAATATACTTAGTATTATATATAATTGTGAGAATTTTCCTTACTACTTTTGTCCTCAAGGGTAGTTTGGTAATTTTCTATAATTATATTATTATACGTGGGTTGACTTTGGTTGACCAAGGGTTGACTTGAGTTGACTTTTGACCCTTATTGCTATCAAATCCCTGGCTTTTGTACACTCTTTTCCATCTCGTGTCAGTGTTTGTCCGGTTTTGACCGTTTTCTACAGCTAAATATCAGTAAAGATGCTAACACTACTCATATTTGCAACTTGTGAACTTTTCACTCCCGACAATTATCATATCTTAGGTGAATGTGCTATTTTGAATTTCAACCATAGATCAACGTTTTGGAAAATACTATGCTTCACGTTCCACCCAAGAATAATGAGTTTAAATGCGAGATCATCCATGTAGGACTGTCGTCTCGGCACATCCCAACTTTTTTCGGCTAAGTGACCCAGCTGTGACACCCCACAGAGCCTAGTATCGGGACTCAGGACCTTAGATTTCCAGAAACTCTCAGGTTTCCGAATATTCATAGCTTATAAAATAGAATAGTCAAAGTTTAAAGGCATATTTGAATTTAACAAAAAGAAATCAATTTATTAATTTAAATATTTATGCAATTATAACCCTTGACCTTTTAGAAGGCTGCAACATCGGTTGTGAGCCAACAAGATGCATCAAACTTTTATCAGCCTCGGATTTTATTCTTACTATGGGCTTTCTTTAGAAGACTACTACATCGATTGTGAGCCGACAAGAGGTAATAAACTTTTATCAGCCCACAGCTTTTATTATTATTATATATTTTAATCATTTTATCATCATTATATATATATTATATATATATATATATATATATATATTTATTTATATATATATTATATATATATATTATATATAGATATATATATTTATAATATATATTATATATATAAGAGAGAGAAAACTTCTTGTTTTTGAAAAATTCAAGTAAAGTTTGATAAGACTAAAATTTTTTGCGATATATAAAAATTAGGTGATTTAAGTTTAAATCTTCAAAAATGCACGTATATTAATCTGATAGGAGCTTATGGGGAAAAAACAACAATGTTACATACAAGAGCTTCTTAAGATTTCCAATAATCCTTGTTTAGCCATCCCCATCATACTTAGCTCTATCATTTTCGTTCTTCGCAAATTTCAAGCGAAAGCTTCAGCCTAAAGTTAGAACAAGCTAGAGTCAAACACACTCGGATCGGGTCAAAATTTACTCTTATTCTACCCAGCAAGAAAGTCAAAATTGAGACAAAAACTCTTATTTTATTTTTGAATTTTTTTAAAATTTTTCATATTTTTGAAAATTTTGGAGGGAAAACGGGGTACGTGAGAACAACGGGTAAAAGTAGGTAAGATCATATCGAAGATATACTACCCTATACTAAAATTAAACATTGTCCTCAATGTTTCCTACCCTAAGACTTAAAAAAACCCCGTACTAGAACTCAAAAAGGTCGAATGCATAACTTAAGCCTAAAGAAAGTATCTCAAAAATATTAGTCATTTATTAAGTGTGCTAAAAGATAAATGTTAGTCGATAATAATCTTTAGGATATCGGATTTCCCCAAACTAATAGCAAGCAAAGGCTAGGAAGCTTGAGTTGACCGGGACAAAACACCGAACACGAGAGTCTTCAGAAAATTCTGGGTTCATCCTGCAAACAATCACAAGTACAAACAACAACAAGAATCGGAAAAGTGCAAGCCTCCTCACATCACAAAGAAAAAGAAGATGAAGGGATAAGCATGGGGTGCCTCCCACAAAGCGCTTTGTTTTTGGTAACCGAGTCACATAGCTTGACTCGATCCCTGAATTCGTTCGTCCTTGGAGAGAGTGTGGAGATCCTGGACTACCTTGGGTGGTATGTCCCCTCCGAAGTAATGCTTTACACGATGACCATTTACCTTAAAGTTTGGACCATCGGATTGAGATAACTCAATTGTTCCGTATTGAAAAACTTTGGTAATGGTAAAAGGTCCCGACCAACGAGTTTTAAGCTTTCCTGAGAATATCTTTAAACGAGAGTTGAGAGTATAAAACTCGTTCACCAAACATCGGAAAAATGCGGTTTTTGATCTTTGAGTCGTAAAGCTTCTTCGTCCTCTCTTTATAAATCAAAGAATTCTCGTAAGCTTGATCACGAAGCTCATTAAGTTCATTCAATTGAAGCTTACGGTGATCACCCGTGGTTTTAAGATCGAAGTTAGCATGTTTCAAAGCCCAATATGCTTTATGCTCTAACTCAATCGGTAAATGGCAAGATTTTCCATAAATAAGCTTGTAAGGTGTACAACCAATCGGTGTCTTAAAAGCAGTACGAAATGCCCACAAAGCTTCATCTAATTTGTCAGACCATGAGGCACGGTTTTCTCCAACCGTCCTTTCTAGAATACGTTTCAAACCGCGATTGGACACCTCCACTTGACCGCTGTTGAGGGTGATACGCAGTAGAAAAAAAAAAAAAAAAAATAGCTAAACGATGAGTAACCCCATACTTAGACATTACTTTAGCAAAGTGATCGTTACAAAAATGGGTCCCACGATCGCTTATAATAGCTCTAGGTGTTCCGAATCGGGCAAAAAGGAATTTCAAAAACTTAACCACAACTCTAGCATAATTTGTGGGGAGCGCCTTTGCTTCAACCCATTTTGAAAGATAATCAACGGCTACGAGGATGTATTTATTTCCTCTTGAAGATGGAAATGGTCCCATGAAATCAATACCCCATACATCGAAGATTTCACAAACTTGGATAGCGTTTTGAGGCATCTCATCTCGTTATGACTGTATAATACCTCTATGCTTGTACTTTGACATGTATCACAAGATTTGATCATTGTATGGGCATCTCGATATATGGTAGGCCAAAAGAAACCGGCATCAAATACTTTTTGAGCGGTGAGATTGGCACTATGATGGCCCCCGGTGGGTCCTTCATGACAAGCTTTGAGGATTTCAAAAGCTTCTTGCCCATGCACACACCGTTGAATGATTTGATCCGCACAAGTATGAAAAAGATAGGGATCATCCCAGAAATAATATTTAACATCCTTGAAAAACTTCCTCTTTTGTTGAGTTGACATTCCTTTGATGATAAAATTCCCCGCATGGTAATTTTCATATTTCCACAAACCATGGGGTATTTTCACTAGAAATAACTCCAAGAGTTTCTAAAGGAAAATGTTCATTTATGTCCTTGTTTTCTAACACATCCTTATGAGGATTCTCAAGTCTAGATAAATGATCTGCCGCAAGGTTCTCACTTCCTTTTTTATCACGGATGGTGATATCAAATTCTTGTAGGAGAAGAACCCACCGGAGCAACCTCGGCTTAGCGTCTTGTTTGTTCATAAGGTACTTTAAAGCCGAGTGATCCGTATACACTATGCTTTTGGATAAGACAAGATATGGCTAAAACTTTTCAAAAGCATACACAACGGCAAGCATTTCCTTTTCCGTGGTAGTGTAATGAATTTGAGCTTTTGTCATTGTCTTACTAGCATAATGTTAGGTAAAAGTGCTTCATCTTTCATTGTCCTAAAACTGCACCAATCGCGAAATCACTTGCATCACACATGAGTTCGAAAGGTAGGTTCCAATCTGAGGACAACTAAGATTGGAGCTTCGGTAAGCTTCTTTTTAAGAGTCTAAAAAGCATCAATACAATCCTTAGAAAACACAAACGGTGTTTCCTTCTCAAGAAGGTGAGTCATTGGTCTAGCAATCTTAGAAAAGTCTTGGATAAATCGGCGGTAAAAACCTGCATGACCTAAGAAACTCCTAACACCTTTTACGGTAGTCGGGTGAGGTAGCTTAGCGATAACATCGGACTTTTAGCTCGATCGGACTTAATTCCTGGACTTTGAATTTTATGTCCTAAACACAAGTCCTTTCTCTAACATAAAGTGGCTACTTTTCCCAATTAAGAATAAATTGTGCTTCCCACCATTTTAGCATCTTTTCTTAATGCTAAATTGGAGAGAACATGAATCAAACTATTCCCTAAAACGAGAAATCATCCATAGATACTTCCATGAACACTCTTTTCGATAATTATCATGGAATATGTCCTTATTACACCGTTGAAAAGTACCGGGAGCATTACACAAGCCAAATGGCATGCGTCGGTACGCGAAAGTTCCATACGGGCATGTGAAAGTAGTTTTCTCCTGGTCCTTGAACTATGGTATTTGGCATATCCTAAAAATCCATCTAGAAAACAATAGAACTCATTTCCGACTAATCTTTCTAACATCTGATCCATAAACGGCAATGGAAAATAATCTTTGCGAGTTGCTTCATTTAACTTCCTATAATCGATACAAAACTATCCACCCGGTAACTAAACGTGTCAGAATTAATTCATTCTCTTCATTAGCAACAACGGTTATTCCACCTTTCTTAGGAACACAATGCACTGGACTAACCCATGGGCTGTCAGATTTTGGGTAAATCATACCAGCATCAAGAAGTTTTAGGACCTCCTTTTTGATTACCTCGTGAATTTTTGGGTTAACCCGTCTTTGACTTTGAACCGTAGGTTTGTAATCATCCTCCATTAAGATTTTGTGTGTACAAAAACGAGGGTCGATACCCTTGATGTCGGTGATTTTCCAAGCAATGGCCCTTTTATGAGATTTGAGCACCTTTAAGAGAGCATCTTTTTCATCATTTTTAAACCTTTTGCAATAATCACTGGTAACTTGTCGTTTTCTTCTAAGAAAGCATATTCTAAGTGAGACGGTAAATCTTTTAACTCTAATTCCGGAGGCTCTTCAATTGAAGATTTTGCCTCGGTCACTTCACTTTGTTTAAGGTCCATCGGAGGAAGTTGAAACGGGTCATTATTTAACAATTTTTTGATCAAACAAATATCTTCCTCCGGATTGCAATCGGCATGATCAATTTCTGGTGAAATCGAATCATCCTTAAGATAAGCTTTGATTTCTTCCAAAATGAATTCGGAAGTAAACGGCTCAGACGTCGGGGTGGGATTGCCACCCGAAGAATTAGGAAATCCTAGAAATTCCAGAGCATACTCCTCACAAACTGCATCAATGATGTCAATTCGGTTTACCGACTTGTCATTTGTAGAGGAGTATCTCGTGGTTTGATCTAGATTAAAAGTGACGGGCTCTCGGTATCAACCCGAAGGGTTATTTCTTCTCTATAAATATCAATTAAAGCACGACCGGTCTTTAAAAAGGATCTCCCAAGTATGAGAGGTACTCGAGGATCGGCTTCGAAATCGACAACAACAAAGTCAGTAGGAAAAAGAAATTTCCTAACTTTGACAAAAACGTCTTCGGTGAGTCCTTTAGGACAAGTAATCGATCGGTCCGCTAACTCTAAAGTCATCCGAGTTGGTGTAAGTTCTGGCAAAGAAAGCTTTTTCCAAATAGAAAGAGGCATAAGATTTATGCTCGCGCCAAGATCGGCCAAGGCGTGACATACATCTATTCCCGGGAAATTACATGGAATAAGAAACTTGCCGGGATCTCCAAGCTTTTCGGGAAGCTTTTTGAGGAGCATCGCCGAGCAATTCTCGTTCAACGGTATCTTAGCTAACTCAAGCAACTTTTCCTTATTCATGAGCAAACTCTTAATCGTAGGAGCAAATCTTGGCATCAAAAGTAAAGCTCCGCGAAACTAATGTCGAAGCACAAATCTTGAAAGATTTGGAAGATCTTCTCCATTTGATTCGAAGCTTTGTCACGGGACTTTTGATCATCACATCGTGAAGGATATG
This sequence comes from Tanacetum coccineum, assembly GCA_026074375.1. Taxonomy (NCBI): domain Eukaryota; kingdom Viridiplantae; phylum Streptophyta; class Magnoliopsida; order Asterales; family Asteraceae; genus Tanacetum; species Tanacetum coccineum. The sequence continues at coordinate 19,070 of BQNB010070073.1, forward strand.
GAATATTTGGCTTAGGTAAACTTTTAGAATATCGGATTCGGAATGGGAGTGGTTTTAGGCAAAGTCGTCGGAACATCGGGTTCCGGAATAGAAATGGGGATAACCGGAGGTGGGATTTGAGCGGTACTTCCTTGGAAATTTGTTTGCTCTTTATCCGTTGTCTCCTCGGTTTCTCGTTCCACTACCTTTTTAGGAGAAGGATTAGTAGGAATCGAGGGTCCTTCGTAAGCACACCAATTCGGTAGTGATCGCTTTCTTCCCTTCCAAAACCCTTCGGGTTGGGAATGGTATTACTACGAATGAGTACCCGTAGTTGAGGCTAGTTTTGAAATAATCTAAAATCATGTTTACAAATTATTTTGAAAAGTGGTTTGTTGATTCATCATGAAGGCTTGTTTAGATTTTATCGTGTTTTGAATTTCATTCTTAAGGTCTCCTTTTAACGAATTGATTTGATTTTGCATGTTCCTTAACATCTGATCATTATTCCTCTTGTAACTTGAAAAATCATTTGAAATATCTTGTTGAACTTGATTGTTAGGCACTTGAAACGGTTGGTTTTGAAATCCTTGGTTTTGAAAAGTTGGAGCATGATTATTATGAGCTTGAAAAACCTTGATTGTTCCATGAAAAATTATTTCCGAAAATTTTTTCCCTTGAACTTGATTCTGATTAAACCTATTTTGACCATTGTTTACCGGAGCAAAACCTGGTGGTGCCATTTGATTACTAACACGATTTGGAGGGTTAACTTGATTGTAAATTCCTGTGGTCGCACAAACACTAGCCTGATTATTATCGGTTACCGGACAATTATACCAAGAATGGGCACCACCACAAGTAACGCAAGTTTCCTCAACCACTTTAACCGGAGCGGGAGTGACAACGTTTTTAGAAACAATCTCTACTAAGGTTAAAAGTTGATCCGCAAGCTTATCAATTCTCTCATCCGTTTTACTAGAAGTAGCAGTTTCATCTACGAAGCATTTGATCTTTACGTTATAACGGGAACTCTGTTTTGTTCTCAATTTTATTTAAAAGCCTTCTCAGTTGTTTATCAAATCAATCTAAACGACTTTTGTGTCGTTCTTATATATATCTTGTGCTGTTGATCTTAAAGTAACACGCCCCAGATCCTTATTCCGCTGCGACCCATTTTGGGGGTGTTACAGTAAGTGAATGAAGAAATGACTATAAAATGGAAGTGGGCGCGTGAAATAGGAGAGAGAAAGATATGTGAGTGATAAGAGAGTGGGTATGAGTAATAAATGCGCTCGGGGAATCATGTATTTAGGAAAATACCGCCCTTTAATATATAGTTATAATAAGAGTAAATTGCATCTTTAGTCCCTGTAGTTTAGCCAAATTACAGATTCAGTCCCAATCCTTTCAAAATTGCAGTGAACATCCCTATTTTCAAGTTTATGTTTAATGTTTGGTCCCCGAGCCCACACTCCGTCTATGTTGCTCCGTTAGTCATCCCACGTACATAGCATACGAGGGTTATTTAGTCTTTTCCCACCACTAAAATCCAAAACACAATCAAAAATTCCCCCACCCAACCCTACCCGTTGTAACATTTCGGATTTAAGGTCACTATCTATCCCGAGCTTTAATTCTATTTTCTAAATTTTATAGAATTTACTTTAATATTTTTAATCAATTTTATTAAAATCGTCAATTTTAATTTATTCGCAAATTCCACCTTGGATATTTATTCGTTTTATCGATCGAGAAATCAACAATTTCATATTTTAGCTTCGGAAGCTTAATTTTTTTTTGTATTTTTGACTTTCACCCGCGTTTGGCCGAAACCGCGTCAAAATCATGTTTTTATAATTAATAACGAGTTAATTAGACAATTGGGCCTAAGAACCATGTAATATAAATTTAACAAAACAAAAATACCCAACCAAGCCCATCCCAATAAAGGGGTTCGGTTACAATTAAGCAAAAACAAACGTCCCCTAATAATTTTTATGGAAATTATAACTCCCTAAGATCTCCTATATAATACCTTAACTCACTCCACCCTTTTATTTAAAAACACACACACACGACATAACACAATTAAAAAAACCCATTCCTCTTCCTTCTCTAACACTGTGTTCGACACAGTTAACCCAAAAACCACCAACACCTTCAATTTTGATCCTTAAATCACTATCTAATAACCTTAAATCACTTCTAAATCAAACCCTAATCATTCTCTAACAATAAATCACCATGCATCTTGTTTTATAAGTTTTTGATTTTTATTGATTTTTGATTTTAAGGGTTTTGATCAAATTATTTATAATTAGTATTGCAAGGGTTTAAGGAAAAGCGTGTAATCAAGATTTGGAGCAACAAAATCAAGTTTTGATCATTTGTTTGGGTCTAGTGGGGTTCGGCTAAGAATCAAAACCTACAAGGGTTTGATTATTTTGATCATCTAGCTATTGTATGTGTATTGTAAGTCTCTTATTTAATTTTTACATTGGTTAATTATATATATATATATATATATATATATATATGCTTGCATGTGTTTAATTTTATGATCAAGAATCCATGGGTTAGCTTGCATGTTATGATTTTAAGGTTATTAATGATTAAAGGTGTCTAGTAGAGGAGATAGGTTAGTTTAGGTATGTTAGGAATGATTGAATTGGTGTTGAAGGGGTTGAAAGATACCCAATATTAGGGCAGAAACTTTAAGGTTAGGTTTAGGCGAGGCTAGATTTTCGGAACTGAGATTTAGTTGTAAAATAAGTTAGAGGTCGTCCTAATGATCGTTTTGGTATAAATTAGGGCTTCTAACTCTTAAAAACGAATGAGATATGCCTGCTAGAAATTTGGAAAACGGAATTGTAAAATTCTGCACTAGGCGTTTTTATGCAGAATTTTATGTCGACTTGTGCGTATCATAACTTGGTCATTTTAAAAGCTTTTCTAGGTTTTCTTGATTTTAAGAATAATTTCATCGGATCTACTTTCCAACGAAAGAAGCCTCTCGGATTTTCAGTACCTAAAAGTGGGTCAAAAGGGTTATACAAAAATAGTTGTCGAAACTGCGTTTTTGAGTCAAAATTTAGATTACAAAGATGTAGTGAGCAGACATATCAAAACTTAATATTTTTCAACGAAATTTAAACTTTAGCATGTCCATAATGTTTGTGAATTACTTTAATTTTTCTAGATTTTTCTGGAAGGTTTTAAGGGGTCAGCTCATGCCAAACTTTGGCAAGGTTCCAGCAGACCCCGTTTCAGACATATTGTGTTGTAGAATTTTTGAAAAATGGTTAGACATACTAGAAATTTTTGGAAAAAATGTAGTAACTTATCAATACATATAGGAGTCTAGGAATGGAAGATGGGCGACCATTGTGGTCATTTGGTATTTTTTTTAGGTGTCGCCAAGCGACTAGTAAAATCGATAAAATTTCAGAAAATGTAAGTTGTAAGACTATTAGTGGCATTCATTCATGGGTTCTTCGACATAAGATTTCTTACATGCCGGCATATGTATTATCATATATTTTTGTAATTTATGCATTTCTTAGTAATTATAATTCCTAATACACGGACCATTAATATTTTAGGTCGCGGTTGAGTTTTCGACATCTATCTTTCTTCGTTGATTTCTAGTTCGACACTTCTTCATACGGTGAGTTCATAGCCTAGCCTTTATAATTTTTAAATATTTTCATAAACCCCGCAAGGGAGATACATGCTAGTTTTATAAATTGAACACAAGTTGTTTTCGGTATGCTGGACTCGAATATATATATCTTGATTGCATGAGTAACATTTGCCAAAACACCCCAATTTTGTGAACCGTCAACTACCTATGATGGGTAGCCGCTGTTATAATTAATAGATCTATGAGCTTGACAACCCGGTTCGGTGTTTGGGGATGCATCCATTGCGAGAACACCCAATGTTCAGAAATATTGTATCGAGATGTTAGTAGGTATGAGGTGAGGCAAAGATACCTAACCTGGGGACAATATTATTAAATATATCTTAAATGATCTTTATTAGTCGATGGGACCGGTGTCACGAGCTCAATGCAATATTTCCTAATGACTTGTGTGCACGACAAGTTATATGATGATTATTATTAAACTTGTGTTCTAATCTTTATTCATACAAACTTTATGACTTCACTCAACGTTTTTGTTGACTTTTTAGCATGTTTTATCTTAGAAAATCAAGGATGATGACTTGGCATGGATGAGGAGTGTTGCGCAAAAGTTTTCATAAACTTGTCTTGTTCCATTCTTCAAAAAACTTTATGTTAATGTCTTTTAAAACTTATGTTGTGATGTTTCGTGGCAACGATCTTGTGGGACAAAATGTAATACTCTGATCTTTATAAATGGAACAATGATAATATTTTAAAATGACTCTTTTGAGTCGTTCTTTATATTTTTATGTGATTGTGCTATGACTTAACACCCAAATTGTTGGTTCTGCTGCGTGTAAATTTGGGGGTGTTAAAGATTGGTATCAAGAGCCGTAAGTTATAGAGAACTAGGTCATTTTTTAAAAACCTAAACTATAACTTTCTTTCCCTATTTTCCGCGCGCTAAGGCTCCTCATGTTTCCCGTTCAAGTAATACTTGTGATTCCTATTTTAGTAATTATGCACGCTTCGGGTGCATTATTTTTAAGTATTTATAAGATAAATACTATGATACATATCGAGATATATATCGATTGTTAAGCTTTATATTAAAGCTTTTGCATTTATTTACACGTTTAAATAAATCATTGTTAAATCATCATAAATTTTAATGCATTTGCATTCATTCGTATATTGCATAAATTTTATCTATGTAGTGACCTTATATATATTTATTTCTGCGTGATTGCAGATTATCATGGCAAATCCTCGACCTCCTGATCCCTTATATACTTCTTTTAGCATCTCTAATAGTATTATATGGATACTGATTTTATAATACTTGATTTTCTTTTCCATCTTTTACGCTTATCTTCGGGATTATCGCTACCTATTTACCTTATATCGGTCAGTCATATAAATATTGACCACTCCGCTTATCGTGTACTTCTGATTTCTCATTTACTCCCTCGAGCATCAATACTGATATTATATAAGGAAACCTGCATATATGAGTTTTCTTCTCGATCTCTTACGATTATCTCCGTGAGTACTACTGTCTACTTATATAAAAGTAATTTATATATGTGTCGACTATTTTTAATCACTTACGTCTACTTTGTAAAGTACCTCTATATTTTTATATGAAGGCTGTCTATATGAATATTAAAGCTTTTCTAAGACATTGTGAATGACACAATGGTCTCATTTGTTTTCAAGACGTTGTGAGTAATACAACGATCCCTAATACTTTCTCAAGTAATTGCTAGTGATGCAATTGTCTCTAAAACTTCTCGTGATTTTAGAAAATTCCCTTTTGGATGATATCAAAGTTCAACAAAGTTTATCAATTCCATTGGTTATCCCAATATTTGACTCTGAGTTTGAACACTCACCTCATACTCTTGAAATACTTACGTCATTTCGTAATCCGTTTCATGAAGACATGCCGACTAATTCGATTACGACTTTAACATGTCACCTCATAACCCTTTATTCTTTTGGAAAATTATTATTCACTTATTCCCGCGTAATGTGTCGCCGTGGAACGTCCACTTTTGGAATTTTTGAGTAAAATTTGTGTGTTCATGTTTTGATTTTCTTGTATCGATCCCTACCAAGTGAGTCTTAAACCCTCGATTCTGGAAATTCATGAGTTTTTGTGTTCAAAAGTGTTTTAAATAATTCAACATGCCTTTGTATAGGGGTTTAGAGGAATTAAAATGGTGTTTGATTGGATTTTGAAATGAATTTTTAGGGCAGTTTGTAACCAGCAGGTTGTGGGGTAAATTACGAATTATTTTTGGTCATAAGGCACCTGGGAAAGTTAATAGGAATGTAGGTATATGTCTTAAGTGTATGTAGTTTTTTGAATAGGGCCGTATCTCCTCTGGATGAGCAAGATATCACCTTTTTACTAAAACTAGTCAAATCTGATACACCGTTGGGGAAAACTAGAATAACTCCATATTTTTGTATTAAATTTTCAAAAAGGAATTATGGTACCTGTAGAGGACTCTAAGGGCTATCCCCACCTACTGACCTCACATCAATAGCATCAATAGATTTCAAATTACGCTCATTTCCGCAAGGCACAAAAATTAATCACAAATTCCTAGGGACTGCTTTTGGAACAACAACTTTTTGGGTATGTTTCAAAATATTTTTGGTCTATGAAGGCCTGGTAAATTTGACTAGGAGGTAGAGAAAAATCTTAGAAACATATGGGAATTCGGATGGAGTCATATCGACGCACGACGAATGAGTTAAACGACAAAACTAGTCAAAATTTAAGACCAGAATTTGAATGAGTAATAAGTCTAAAAATTTATATAGCAACACCTAAATATGTAAAACTGTAGGTTCTAGATATTGAACAAACTTAGATTTGAGCAGTCGTTTCGGCCTTTGCGGACACACGGTTTAGGAGATACATTAAAAATGGTGAAGAGGTAAAATCCAAAAGATAATAAAATGATAATTTCACCTAGGTTCTGAAACTTTCTAGGAAATGGGCCTTACATTTCTGGAAAATAGACTCGAAATGCCTTTCGTAGACGAAAACCTCATATTTTTATCATCCCCGGATTAGGAATTAAGAGGGTTTTAAGATTAAGGTTTATTTAAAGATTTAAGTGATCAAGTAGTTAAGGGTTTATTGTTTTGTGAGATTCGACTAAGAAAAGAGAAACAAGAAGAATCCGCATTTTGACTTTATTTTCGCTCATACTCGTTCGTGTGAGCATCTTAAAACCCCTTCTCTATATTATTTTAATGTGTATATTTTTATACTTAACTTGGTGGTTGTGGAATCCACATGTTTTTGCGCTAGGATGATGTTGGATGAATATTGATTGGTTGAAAATGGTTAGATGATGGAGATATGTTAGTAGATGTGCGTTGTGAAGTTGTTGTGATGAGAAAATGACGTTTGGATGAGTTTCGAAACGAGTCATTTAATGCAGAAAATTTGAAAGCTATTTTTGGGCGTCATAAAAATGTTTAAACTGACTTTTGACATAAATATATGTTAAAAGTTGTTTTTATGTTCGATTTGATATAAAGCACGTCCCGTAACTCTCAAAAACGAGGTTTTTATGGCCGAACGAAGTTTGGAAAAATGTTTTGTAAAAACTCAGCACTTTTGTTATATATTAAATCTGCGCGGAATCATAAAAGGGTAGTTTGGTCATTTTCTGGTTCGTCGCCGAAACACAAAAGTTGTCCGGAATGTCGTTTTTTAGGCCTTGCGAGGAAACTGGGTCTGAAAGTGCATAAAAGTGGAGATTTTGGTCTAAATACCAATCTGCATTTTTGTAAAGATATTTCAGCAACTATTTTCGAAAAATGAGATGATGCAGTTTTTAACTTGAGATTTGGACCCTTTCTGGTCCGAACCGGCCTTTCGTTAAAATGCCAACATTGCACACCCCTAACCATTGATAAGTCTCAAACTTGAGGGATGATTTTTAAAGTTGTTTAGAACATATGGGATTGACAGTGATAAAAATTGTGGGATGTTTTTTTTAAAGTTGTTTCAGCTTATCATTAGGATTGACCCAGTGATAAAAATTAAGGTTTATATGATTTGGGATTTATTCAATTGAAATATGAAAAGTCAAAATGGGTTTTTAGATAGTATATAATCGAGTGAGGTTGGGTGGGGGAATATTAAATTGTGTTTTGAATTTTAGTGGTGGGAAAAGACTAAATTAACCCTCGTTGATTTGCTCGTGGGATGACTATAGGAGTAGCTAAGACAGTGAGTGTGGGCTCGAGGACCAAACATGCATCCAAATCTTGAAAATAAGTACCTCGGCTGCCATATTTTCAAATGGATTGGGATCTGATATCTTGCTAATGTGCCTACACCACAAAGACTACATTATAATCTGCCAATTTAACTACATTCTCATTAATTTTGGTAATTAATAAATTATTATAATAGTTTTATTTATTTTGTTAAAACTTGTATAACACTAAAGTGAGTGGGTTAATTTGATTATTATTAGTGATAATATTGGTTATTTATGATATTATTTAACCCGTACGGTAGGTAAGTGGGTATAATATGATCCAATTTAAGGGTTTTTTTTCTTAGACCTCATATCGGAATTAACCCTTTTCTAAAAGGCATAACAGTCGTTCAAGGGTATAATTGTCTGCTTGAGGGTAGGAAAGAATCTAGTGACCTCAACAATACCTGAACTCTAATGTCGAGATTTAGGCTAAATATGATTGCAAGTTGTATTGGCATTGTGGTCAACCCTACATCTTGTTGTTTGCATTTCCTCTTCTTTATGTCGAAAAGCCAAACATATCTGTGAGAATCAATTTAACTTAGATCTTTTTGTGGTATTAGTAAATTCAAGAATACTGTATACTTTTTGGGTGTAATGAATGAATACTGTAGGTCATAATAAATCTCTCATTCACTCCACTATATTACTCAATTACAAGTTTAGATAATAGATGAGGATGTAGAGGACGAGAGTTAAGAGAGAGATAGAAAGAAGAGAGAAAGAGAGGTTGGATTATTCAAGTGTAATAAGAGAAGATACAAGAACAACCAACCCTCCCTAACATGCTAGGGAGGGGCATATATAGGGTCTTAGACACCTATGTTACTTGAGATGGGTCGGGCTCGGGTTTTAGTTGGGCTTAAGCCCGAAACACATACAAGATTAGATTAAGTAATCGAGCTCGGTATTTCCTTTCTAGCCTATTACAACGAATATTAATGAATGACCGAAGCTTCCTTATTCGACTTAATATTTTGAGGCTAACAATCTCCCCCGAAGCGAGGTCATTGAACCCTTTGAACTTTGAGCTCTCTGAGATTGTGTTAACGTTATGCTCTTGAGTCCTAGTCTTGATCTTGTTCTTTATCTTCATTGTAGGCTTGTTCCTTCATGCTTTGTGATCTTTGATCTTGACCCTTTTTCTTCGTCTTTTGACTTTGTCTTTGATTCAAAGATCTTTAAATCTTTTCCTTGTTTGACTTCGTCATCTTTGCCATCTTGCGATCTTGTGTCTTGACCAACATGCTCATACTATGCATCACCTTAAAAGCTTGCTAACAATCTCCCTTGACAGTCTTTGTCTTGATAATCTTGATATCTTTAGGAAGATCTTGAATATCAGAGTTGTGAAAGTATTTGTCTGAACTTTGGCTTTCTTGATTCTTGAATCTTGATGCTTATAGTAGTCTTTGTAGCTTGAGTATGAGCACGTGGTTGTGAATTTGACTCAGCTGGAATGAGGTTTCTACACCGTCGTCTAAACCTGCATTTATAAGGTTAGTGATAAACAAATATGGACGAATATGGCTTTGTCATTCGTCAAAGTTCGGTAGCGTTAACCTCCGGTTCCGTGAGGACCGACCTGTGATCAGGTAGGTTCAATTTAGAAGAACCTCCTTGACAGGATTTCCAGCTTAAAGTATTAGATCCTCTAACGCATATGCATTAGATTTATCATACTTGCTTGTTCTTATTACCAGAACGTCTCAAAGCAGACAGACAACACAATAATAGTGAATCAGTTAGTTGCTATCTTACTGATTAAGTCGTCAATTCATTTACTGGACCAAAATCAATATCCATTTATCATGAGTTTGATTCATATAGAATCTCGCAAGTCACCTACCGCAATTCTGTTTGATGTTGACACTGGAAGGATTTCCATCGTCACTATGAATACTTAAGAGTATCACTTCGATGTTCTGGCAAAATCACAAGGATAATATGTAGGACTCTTTTTTATCACTTGTGTTCTAGATGTTTAACAACAAGTGTTTGTCATGAATGTGTCCTAATAAGATTGATAGATTGATCTCTTGGCTCTAGACTCTATTAGTGCATTTTAGTTTTACTGATCAGAGGTTGGAGCTGACTGCCACCTTTTCAATATCAACTGACTCGGAGTGAGAAAGTCAATAGAAGTCGTGTGTATCTTCGTGACAAATGAGACAAGTATCTTTTGAGAGAAACGACAACTCAAATGGGCTGGGAGGGTCTGTGATCTGAATCCTGGGATCCTTGATGTCGATCTTCAAATATCAGAATTCATCTTTTGATAACCGATAGTTTATGTATTGACCCGGTTTTCTGCCTATCTTATAGTGTGTAGTGGGCTTCTTGTTTTCACCCGTTTCCATACATTTCTTTTTTTCATTCTTCAAACCCTTCAATGCTTACCAAGACGTCATTACTAACACCTTGTTGTGATTGTTCTAGTGTTAGCTCAATCTTAGTCGGCATTATTCCCTTAAACTCATTCATCTCCAATCATACCTAAGGACTGCTATTACTAACTATGAGTGTCTTGGGTAGATTCCTCTGTTTGTTGGACTCATAGGATGATTCCTAAACTATAACCACCTATGACTTCTGAAAGTCGTGCAATTAAGATGTTTGTTGGGTATGAGATCGTAACATTAAAACCTTTTCCCGAAGTGTTATTGAAAGCACTTTGAGTCGTTTAGATCATTATTATTTTTAGATCACATTTTAATTACATTTCTCTCCTTATTTTAAATACTAATTCACTTAGTTTTTTGAAATTTTTTTTTTTACCAAAATGGTTTGGGGGGAATTTAAAATTTTGACTTGAAAATTCATATGGGGAGAAAAATTATTACAGAATGAGTTATGTTGGAAACTATTTCTCTTGCCTCCCCCATCAATTCTCAAACATATGACATCAATGAGAGATTAGGATTATGGACATTGTAAATTTCCTTAGTGAAAATTGCGTTTTGAGCTACTTTGTATTGTTTTAACAAAATGAGTGTTTAAATATTATTAATATTTTAACATTTTTCATTTGTTTAAACATTTTTGAAATGTTTTAGACACACAAAATAGACATGTGAGTATGTGTCTAAACGCATTAAAACTTGGTTTTAAAAGCTCCCCCTCAAAAATTGATTCACTTATAAAAAATGATTCGACTTTTGAAAAAATGAAGGGAGGGAGTATGTGTATAAAAATGCGTAGATAAAAATGTGTATAAAAACGTGTGTAAAAATTCGCAAAGTTTAGTAACTTAGGTGAACAAATTCGCGAAGTTCGGTAACTTATTTGTATCAAAGGTCAAATGTCACGCTGGCAATGTAACCGGGAATTAACACTAACAACCGGTCACCAATAGTTCGATACCAAATTTAACCGGTTTTGATAGTCCAGTAACCCAAATGAACAAAAAAAAGTTTAGTAACTTAGGCGAACAAAAGTTGATAATTTGGTAACCTATCTATCTAAAAACCCATTTAGAAATGACATGTTTTGAAAGCATTTGAACTCTTGCTCGAACTTCATTTACACACCCGTGTCAATATTGATTGACATTTCTAGGCACGTAAATGTTATCGATTCCAAGAGACATGCCGAGAAGATTCTTTTTGGTATTTTATTCATTTTTTAATTTTGTATTTGGTTTTTGAAAAATTTTCGTTTTTGTATTTGCTTTTTGAGAGTTTTTTATTTTTGTATTTTTTTTTCTAAAGATTTTCTGAAATAATCAATAATTGAAGTTTGAACAAGTGTAGAAGATTGTATAATATTTACATTCGTTGAACCCTTAGAAGAAATGGGTTTAGGATCCAGTGAAGTACTTGCACTTAAAGAAGAAGAATTCGCACAAATGATAGTGTTATGGGCACATGTTTCCTTTCATAATGATGCAAGTTTCAACAGACTTCTTAATTGGAATCTACCTAAGACCAACATAAGTAAAGATTCTACCAATTGGTTTCCATGTAAGACCAGATCTAGGATGCGTTGTTTTCACATACATAGCGGAAGACTTATTTGGAGAAAACCTTTGTCCTATTGGGATCTGTCTACCATGATTCTTAGAATCGCTTTTCTTTTCTATGGGTATGTATCTTTTTGTTGTCTTATGGGATTGTGCATCCTTTTTCTGTACAGAGGCATGAGAATTTACCTTAGCGAGGTATTTTAAGATGCACATATCGTGATTTGCACTGTAAATGCACTTTTTGCATGTAGGACATGCCAAGTCTTTTGACTTCAAGAAAGGCTTTAAATTCCTAGGTTTTTCTACTATGTGAACAGCTTTGTTTGTTACCCGACTACTCATGGATGGTGGCCAATTCCTAGTTTGTTGATTGTATATCCTAGGTTTCGGTTTGCTACCATTAGTAGTGTTTGGTAATCTATTAGGAGTAATCACACTAGGTTTTGAATTCAAACCTTTGGTGACAGAAATAACACATGCTTTGAGCTATTCCTAGAAGGGCAAGGTGCATTCACATGATGAGATTTGGCAAACACATATTGTCTTGCTTGAGGCCAAGAATGTGGAGTGACTGGTTTTGTGAAATCATTTTTCTCAACAACTTGGGAGGCAAACTAATTTTTTGAAAATGAAGATCTTTCAGATTTAAACATAGTCGGTTGTCTTACAGTTAGTTATTTTTTGATTTCTTGCAAAGGCGGTTTCCCCAAGATTGATGGTTTTCCAAAATTAGTATCCACATCCTTACCTTTCATCTTGTTCCAACTTTCGCGTATTTCAGCGTTTGCGATTTCCTTTTCTTTTAATTGAGCTTTTAGATCACTTATTACAGTGTTCTTGTCTTGAAGCTGAGCTTTCAACTCGTTTATCTCAAAACAATTTAAGAAATTTTAGAGCATCCTAGTTTTTTCTTGGTCTGTTATTTTGAAAAACTTCATTTTTATGTTGTAAAGATAGTTCTAGAGAAATACAATGTTTTTCAAGTTCAGCAAACTGTGATTTATGTTTTGAAAGCTCAATTTCAAGAATATCGCATTCTTCATGCTTTTCTAAATACAAACATTGGACTTCTGTTTGTTCATCAAGATCAGATAAAGTACGAAGAATAGAACACATAATGTCTTTTGAAATGCATTCTTGCAAGAGTAGATCGTATTCTTTTGAAAACTCATTTTTATCTGTTTGAAGTTCATCATCTTCTTTTTCAAGAGAATGAACATACTTCAAATCTGCAAACATTTCCGTTTTAAGCTGATTTTCAAAAAGTAATGCTCTTAACTTTGTGTCTTGAGTAAGAGGCATTAACATGTCTTTAACAAGCAATTTGACATCGTGAGTGATTGGATTTCCCATTCGTTTTTAACACGTTCTCTTTAATTTATGTCAACAACAGATCGGATATTTTCAATGTTAATCATGAGAAAATAAGATGTTTGCTTACTTGGGCTCATTGAAGCTTTAGTTGGCAAATAATCAATTCGTTTTGTCAGATTAGTTGTTTGTTTCTGAAAAGATTTTCTGAACATGTCTCTTCTTAATTCATTAGCAAAAAACAACTGCTCATGAGACTTTTCAGTTTGAGGTGTAAAAAGTTCGTAAAGACTGTTTTACTTTGTGTAATCATATGGTTGAACCATGGTTTTACATAACTCTGATCTACTCTCTTCTACAAGATGAAGTGTTTCATCAGATCTAGGAGCAAATAAATTTGCAAGATCATTCTTATCATATTTGACATTATAAAGACATGGTTTTTCTTTTTGAGCTTGCTTGAGGTACAAAAAATTTGCAAAATTCCTTTTGCCCAAACCAGTATAATACAAACTCGGTTTAGGAGTCAGCATATGCATGGTTTGAACAGATTGGCTGGTTTTATAAACAACATTGTTTAAGAACTTGATTTGATTTTCCACAACAATCAATTTGTCAATGTCTTTGTTTTCACGTTCTTTGAAATCCGTTTTCATTTGTTCTTTTTCCTTTAAAATTTAAGAAATCATATTTTTGTATGCTGAGATCTTGGTTAAAAGCTTGGCATTTTCTTATTTAACACAAAAAGTTGTATATGATTGAGTTTTTAAAGATTCATGATGTAGTCGTTTAGCTTCTTCTAATAAACCAATAGCTCTTGCACATTCAAGTTCAGCTTTCTCTTTGTTATTTTGATTTGTTTGGAAAAAATTCACTTTGCAAGATCACTTTTACAATGAATCAAATTTTGTTTGCTTAGTGCAAGATCTTGTTTAGCTTTCTCAAGATCTTGCTTGCTTTTCTCAAGCTCTTGCTTGCATTTCAGGAGGTTATAGAAAATCGAGAGGT
>BQNB010070074.1:3996-33260 GCA_026074375.1 Tanacetum coccineum
AACGACCCGGGAACACTCTATACTACTTCTCGGTTTTATTGATTGTTGATATTTATACTTATATATATATTTTATATTTAATTATATTATATATATATAGTGTGAAAACCCACCGATCAGTATGTAAGTACCCCACTTACTTGGAAGTACTAGGATGTATCGCGACCTATGTCTTCCTACTAGTGGCCCGAAATGAATAGTCCAACTATCTGTTTTGTCGATAGGTGTTTATCTCGTTTAAGGGGAGTTGCATTACTTATTGGATAAAGTTGTATCGGTCGGGACCGCTCCATGACCCAACAACAGCAACCATAACGACAATACTATGACAAATGGTGATGGGATGCAGAGGGTGAGGACCCTCCGAGAAACAATATCCCCAGAATAAAGTTCAATAAATGAGATGAGCTCGCGATAGACGGCGGATTATGGTACTCAGTCGTTAGTTCGATGAATCAGCTCCATTAGCTCAAGTGTGTAACAAGTCTGTTAGTTCCACGAACAGTTCGTGATCGCGAGGATTAGCAACAACAAAAGTAATAACTTAAGAATGTGATAAGGTAGATCCAAGTGAGGCCTTAAGATTCTGCTGAGCGGGATTCTGATGATTATCGATTTCAGGTTCATACTCGTGTCATATCGGATACCATTAAGCCCACTCATTTATAATTTCTTATTTACATAAAGAAGCGTCCAAATTTATGTAAGTAAGAAATGATAAACTTATGGTTCGGTGATTTATAATTTATTTATTTAAACGAAGAGGCGTCCCAATCCTTTCAAATAAATATATTATAAATCATCCTACTTAATAATTTCTGATGCAATACGCGTACACACATAACCTTTAAGGTGGTTGACATGACGATGCATGTGTTCTAATGAGTATGGGACGAGTGTTTAAAACTCGTCTTCGGAGACTGGGAGTAAAAACTGCCAGGCGAGATCAACATAGAGTTCAAGATAGTTAATGAGTACTCGGTTAGAGTAAATACGATGAAGGTTCTTATAAACGAGTCAACATAGCAATTATCGTATCAATCCTCCTATTACAAGTCCCGCCCATACAAGACTTGTAATACTCAGATTCACACATAAATCCATGTAAACAGAACTGTGACGGGTTTTGTTTACATAGCAATTATCATATCAATCTTTATATTACAAGTCCCGCCCATACAAGACTTGTAATACTTAGATTCATACATAATTCCATGTAAACAAAAATTATAACGGTCTCCGTGTAATACAATATAGTATAATGCTATGAAGAAAATAATATCCTTAGAGACCATCGTTTAACTTACAATGTCTGAGAACGAAATGAGACCATTGTGCGACTCACAATGTCTAAGAAGTAAGATGAGACCATTGTATAACTCACAATGTCTGACGAGTAGAATGAGACCATTGTGCAACCCACAATGTCTTAAGAAACGCTCTGGTATTTATATAAATAACTCTTATATAAATAAATGTGCGATATACGCAAAAGATGTAAGCATATATATTACATATATGTATGTCATGTAAGCACTTAATGCAGCACGTAATGTAAGCACATAAGCAAGTAGCGTGTATGCACTTTGAAAATGTTTGATGTGATGCAATGTTTGTGAAAACGACTATAGTCTAGGGTAAAATATGCAACCTAGTTCTCTATAGCCAGTGCCACTGATACCAAATCTGTAACACCCCAACAATGTGTCGCACGGAAATATATTCCAGGGGCTTTACTTCATAATACAATAGCACATGATTACAAGAGAACGACCTCTAAATGTGTCGTATTAAAACATCTTCGTTGTTTTTTTCTGAAATCCAAAATAATAGTTTGTCCATAAATTGCATCACATGAAAAACTTGAATGTAATAGACTCTAATGCACATCAAAAAATTCCAAGCATCTATTCACTGAAAAACATCTAAAAGTGTCAACATTAAAGTTGTGAGTTCATAGGTTTCTTAAATTAAACTGTTATTCCAACAAAATTGTATCTTCGCCACTGTATCATAACAGTTGTTCCATATAAAAACGTTTAATGACTACTGTCTCCCTACAGTATCATAAAATAATTGTGTGACCATTTAAAATCTTAATACGTCTTCCAAGAGTACGCAATGATTTTTCTAGAAATCAATTAGCTGTAAAATATGCAAGACCATTTCTAACCCCAAATAGTCCCAAAATGTACGTGTCAAAGTTGGATCACAAATATCCAAAGTATGTATTGCCACTTTATTCAAGTGTGTATAAAACCATGATTATCATTACTCTAAGTTCATGAACTGTGACGTAGACTTGTATGTATGCCACTTATTCAAGGCACAAGATAAAATATACCCATCGTAGGTGTTTCTTGTTGCCTCCCTTCCAAGAACACCCGGCAAATATAAAAGAGATCTGTTCCCCTCGGGTTTTTTACAGTAGTCCCCTCCAAGACACCCGAGCAATAATAAAAGAATATGTTCCCCCGTTACCGGGGTCCCCTCCAAGGACACCCGGGCAATAATATGTATATGTGATTGTTGGCCCCGCAGGCGCCAATCCAATCGTAATCCGACATGGTATAACGTTCGTTCCCGGTGATAGCTAGTCACACCAACGGGATTGTCCAATCCAAATAGAATCATCTTATAACAATCTAACGCAGCTCCACCCTCCCCAAGTGATTTACAGTTCATCAGCAACTAGCTAATCCATAATCAAAAAGTATAGTAAGCCCTTACGTTTCAAAACTAAACCAGTATTGTATCTATTCCCCCGCGAGATATTTAATAATATTTAAACCAAAACAGAGTAAACAACATGTAAATGCCCATTTGTAAACAAGCAAGTTCTCACCACCCAAAATATATGTAAAAAACCAGTAAAACATATGGGCTATAAACGCACCTGATGTTGCAGAACGGATTGCACTTAGCATCTAATATGCACAACACAACGGAAGACGAAACGGCTTGATCCCGAAAGTTGCCGTTTTTTTCTTTATCTTAACGGTTAAATCTCACTATTTAGATAATGGAATCTAGTTTACCCCATGTATGATTACATCAACAGCGACCCGTTGATAAAGATTTAGGTTCCGTAGTGGATTTGGTTTGGTGGTTGTTTGGTAAAGATAACTCAAGTAATAAATTCATAAGGTGAAATTATATAACCAAGTATGTAATATATTCCATATATATTACCTTGAAAGATGAACAATTATATAATTCATATGGTGAATTATATAATAACGACCAGAAAATCAAAAGATTAATTTGAAGTTTAGTATACCTTGCAAGTATTATATAATAAGCGTGAGTAAATAATTAAACCAAATGGTTTGACACGTTTTCGGAGATTGCCAATTTATTAAATAAATAAGAGTCCTCGCATAAACGAAATCGTACGTTTTAAAGTTACCAATTTAGTAAACGGTGTTTCTAAAGTCCGTACCAAAGGTATGACTTTATTTTCTAGCTAGGATTTATAAAACAACATTTTATAAATTAATATTTTGTTTGGTGTCGAGTTATTATGAAATTATAATTTAAAACATCTTTAAATTATAACTTAGCCCATTTACCGTCCTTCAAAGACGATAAGAGTTGTATCTAAAAATATTTTTAGAAATTTCGCCATGACCTTCTCGTTATGTGACGTTTCCCATTTTATTACAAAACTAAACGCTTTTCACTTTTCAATCAACAAATCTAAGTTGCAAAATGCATTCGTGTTTCAAATATTTACCTAGACAACATTTAAGTACTAAATGAAATAAATAAAGTCAAACCCCCTTTTAAGCGATGAACGAAACACGCCCTATGTGGGCTTTCAAAACCACAACATACACCTTGTGTTGGTGTTTTACCACAAACCAAACCACCCACGCGGTGTAGCTAAGCCAAAAACCTAAACGCATAACCGCGTGGAGCTGACCCGCGAACCAAACGCCCCTGCTGTCCCAAACACCCATGTTTGCGTTTCCTGCCAAAACAAACACACCCCTTGGGTGTTATTCAGCAAACCAAACACCCCCTAAGCTGCTGCTAACCCAAACGCACCATCATTGGTTTTCCTGCACAACCAAACGCCCCCTTTTGGTGGTTTCTGTTGATCCAAACACCCCTGTTGGGTGTTTTCTTATGCCAAAAGCACCCTGTTGGGTGTTACCAGCCAAAACAAACACACCCTTGTTGGCGCTTCCTAAGACCAAACGCACCTTATTTGGTTTTTAATACCAGCCAAACGCACCTTGGTGCTTATGAACAAAGTCAAACGCATCCCATGGCTGTTTAACAGTCAAACGTACCCAAATCTATGTCGAACCCAAGTACACCCTCGTTGGGTGGCTGCTACACAACCCAACGCAGCCCTTAGCTGGTGGCAGAAGCCAAAACGCACCCTCGTGGGTGGTTGGCAGCCTAGACAAACGCACCCTAGCGGCTGTTAAACCACAACCAAAACCTTCCCCGGCTGTCAACCCGAACAAACGCACCCTTGTGGGTGGTTGACAGCCTACAACAAACACCCCTGAATAATAAGAAAACCCAAACGCACCCTTCGTACTATTTATAACCCGGAACAAACACTCCCTTGCTGCTATAACCTAAACCAAACGCACCCTCGTGTGGTGGCTGACCCGAATCCAACCCAAACGCACCCTTCGCTGGTGCACCCCACAGATACAAACGCACCCTGATGTGGTGGTCTTTCCATCGAAACCAACACCCCCTCGTGGTGTTTTACACCGAAACAACGCACCCTACTTTTGTTAATAACCCAAAAACAAACCCTCATAGCTGCTGACCCGGGACCCACAATCAACAACACACCCTTTTCGGGTGGCTGTCCCGCCACACGCACCCTCGTGGTGCCACCCCCATGGCTGTCCAACAGCCAAACGCACCCTGCCTTGAACCTGCTAAACCACGCGCCCCTCGGTGGTTTCACAGCCAACAAACACCCTTTTGAGGTGTTATAACAAATCCAAACGCACCCTTCTCGGGTTGATATTAAAAAGCACACGCACCCTTATGGTGCTGTGAAGGTGGCGGTGGTGAGGAGGTGATGATGATGATACCTGCGCTTACGGAAAATAGGTGGTGGTTTCGATGGGTGAGTGGTGGTGGTGGAGAAACGCGAGTGGAGGCGCGTGTTATAGGGGATCGAGTAGATCGTGTTATGAGGACCATTTTTGGAGTTCGCTGGAAAAATCCGCCGGAAAACTTTTCCGGCGGCGGCGCGATGGTGGCCGGCGGTGAGGGTGGTGCCCGGCGGCGGGTGGGGAGAGAGAACACATAGGTTTGTGTGTGTGTTTATTTGTTATAAATGAAAAAGATATATAAAACTTTTATATATATATAAAAGTTTAATAATGAAATAGAAATTTAATAATAGTCTAGGGTTTATTTTGTAACTTTTTAATATAGTTTTGATAACTATTGGTCGTGGCACTGTTTTGAACGACTTAACGGCCGACTCAAAGTCTCGAAACTATGCGCCAAATTGTTTTTCGAATCATTTTCTGATAAAAATTATATTTAAGCTTGATAATATTCATAAATATTTTATCACCATTTATTAAAATATGTTATACATTTTTACGAACCGGTTTTCGGCATTGTCCGAAATAAAAATGGATATTCAACTCGAGTAATCGCTTTATCCCGCAAAAACCGCTTTTAATTAAAATATGACTAAATTTATTTAATATGTTTATTAAATAAATACTAGATAATTAAAAACAATATTAATTGAATTTGTGTGTCCGCGTTGTATATTGTTCGCAACATATGTTTAGCGGTGCTGTTTTTATATCCCTTTTTCGGTACTCGAATTCAGGTCTCGGGAAAACTAAAAAGTTGTACATGGGGGGGGGGGGGGGGGGGGGGGGTAATGTTCCCGTTTTCACATCGAATCGCCTTAAGGGTCGAGTCGTGAAAAACGAGATTTAGATGCTCGTTCTATTAAGTCAAGTCAATACCCAAAAAGTGAGAGATTGAAATCAAAATCGTCATTCAAAAATTTCAAAAACTCTCGACGTTAAGAATGTTTTGGGGGGACAGTACCTACCCCTTAAAGAATCCTCGTCCGAGTTAAATTCGTGTTATCCGATTGTGTGACTAAGAAAGGAATAAGATTATAAACCCGTTATAAACAAGACCCCGAATACTTTAATCATCCAAATTTGATGTTTTTAACACTCACTCAGTATACCAAGAATTGGCTAGGTTCTCATCATCGGATATTAATGCCATCAAAATAGGTATCTCAAGAAAAATAATCACTTAGCTCTTATACTTGTATAACCCGTATGAGATAGGTCTCATTATAGTGAAAACCTCAACAAGAAAGTGCAGTCGCGTGAGTATGTTTGTATAAGTCTCTAAATGTCCGAGGACGGAGTCTTGTTTCTACTATCTGTAATGTTCGATGATTCACATCAACGTGGCTATATATTAGGGTACCAACTTACATTGGCAGTACTAGGATGTATCACGCCTAAGTCTTCTACTATGGCCCTAGATGAATATTCCAACTATCTTTTCGTCGATAGATGTTTATCTCGTTTAGGGGAGTTGCAATAACCTATTGGATAAAAGTTGATATCAGTCTTGACCTATAGTGCTCCAGGACCCAACAGCAGCGACCATAACGTCAATACTATAACAAATGGTGATGAGATGCCGAGAATGAGGACATTTCGAGAAACAATATTTCCAAAATAAAGTTTAACAATTGGGAGGAGCTCGCGGAAGAGCTTATGCGATAGACGGCGGATTATGGTACTCAGTCGTTAGTTCGATGAATCAGCTCCATTAGCTCAAGTGTGTAACAAGTCTGTTAGTTCCACGAACACTTCGTGATCGCGAGGATTAGTAACAGCAAAAGTAATAACTTAAGAATGTGATAAGGTAGTTCCAAGTGAGGCCTTAAATTCTGCTGAGTGCAAACACAGTTGTGTCTCTTAGACCCTTTTAACGAATATCTGATATTATCGCTTTCAGGTTCATAATCGGTCAAATCGGATACCATTAAGCCCATCATTTAATAATTTCATAGTTTACTTAAAGAAGCGTCCAAATTTATGTAAGTAAGAAATGACAAACTATGGTTCGGTGATTTATAATTTATTTATTTAACTGAAGTGGCGTCCCAATCTTTTCAAATAAATAAATTATAAATCATCCTACTTAATAATTTCCGGTGCAATACGCGTACTCTCATAACCTTCAAGGTGGTTGACATGACGATGCATGTGTTTTTTTTTTTTCTATTTGAGGATGGACGAGTGTATAAAACCGCTTGGAAAGACTGGGAGTAAAAACTGCCAGAGGACGTGATCAACATAAGAGTTCAAGATAGTTAATAGAACTACGGTTAGAGTAAATACGATGAAGGTCCTTATAAACGAGTTAACATAGCAATTATCGTATCAATCCTCCTATTACAAGTCCCGCCCATACAAGACTTGTAATACTCAGATTCACACATAAATCCATGTAAACAGAACTGTGACGGGTTTTGTTTACATAGCAATTATCATATCAATCCTTATATTACAAGTCCCAGCTTCATACAAGCGACTTGTAATTCTTAATTCATACATAATTCCATTGTAAAACAGAACTGAGACGGGTTTTGCTT
The DNA here is from genome assembly GCA_026074375.1 of Tanacetum coccineum. Classification (NCBI taxonomy): domain Eukaryota; kingdom Viridiplantae; phylum Streptophyta; class Magnoliopsida; order Asterales; family Asteraceae; genus Tanacetum; species Tanacetum coccineum. Next base: position 11,633 of record BQNB010070074.1, read on the forward strand.
ACATAGCAATTAACAATCAATCCTTATTATTACAAGTCCCGCCTATACAAGACTTGTAATACTTAGATTCATACATAATCCCGTGTAACAAAATTATGACGGTCTCCGTGTAATACAATATAGTATAATGCTATGAAGAAAAATAACATCCTTAGAGACCATTGTTTAACTTACAATGTCTGAGAACGAAATGAGACCATTGTGCAACTCACAATGTCTAAGAAGTAAGATGAGACCATTGTATAACTCACAATGTCTGACGAGTAGAATGAGACCATTGTGCAACCCACAATGTCTTAAGAAACGCTCTGGTATTTATATAAATAACTCTTATATAAATAAATGTGCGATATACGCAAAAGATGTAAGCATATATATTACATATATGTATGTCATGTAAGCACTTAATGCAGCACGTAATGTAAGCACATAAGCAAGTAGCGTGTATGCACTTTGAAAATGTTTGATGTGATGCAATATTTGTGAAAACGGTTATAGTCTAGGGTAAAATATGCAACCTAGTTCTCTATAACCAGTGCTCTGATACCAATCTGTAACACCCCCAAAAATGTGTCGCAGCGGAAATATGTCAGGGGGCGTTACTTCATAATACAATAGCACAAGATACAAGAGAACGACCTCTAAATGTGTCGTTTGTAAAACAATCTCGTTGATTTTCTGAAATCAAAATAATAGTTGTCCCATAATTGCATCACCATGAAAAACTTGAATGTAAAGACTCCAATGCACATCAAATAATCCAAGCATCTATTCACCTGAGAAAAACATGCTTAAAAGTGTCAACATTAAAGTTGGTGAGTTCATAGGTTTCTGTAAATATAAACGTTAGTTCCAATAAATGTATCTGCCCACTGTATCATTACAGTGTCATATAAAAACGTTTAGTGACTACTGTCTCCCTACAGTATCATAAAATAATTGTGTGACCATTTAATCACTTAAAACGTCTTTCCAAAGTTGTAAACGCAGATTGTTTAGAAATCAATTAGCTGTAAAATAATGCAAGACCATTTCTAACCCCAAATAGCCCCAAAATGTACGTGACCAAGTTGGATCACTAATATCCAAAGTATGTATTGCCACTTTATTCAAAGTTGTGTATCAAAACCATGATTACCATTACTCTAAGTTCATGAACTGTGACGTAGAATATCGTTGTATGTAACCACATTATTCCAGGGCAACAGTAAGAATCTACCCATATCGTAAGGTGTTCCTTCAAGAACACCCGGCAAATATAAAAGAATACTGTTTCCCCCCACCCAACCGTATACCCGTGTCCCCTCCAAGGACACCCTAACAATAATAAAAAATATGTTCCCCCGTTACCAACAAGCGTCCCCTCCAAGGACACCCGGAATAATATGTATATGGATGTTTGCCCCGCGAGGCGCCAATCCAATCGTAATCCGACATAGGTATAAACGTTCGTACTCCCCGGTGATAGCTAGTCACCCGAACAGGGATTGTCAATCCCAAATAGATCTATTTTATAACATTCGCGCTCAACCTCCAAGTGATTTACAGTTCATGCAACCCTAAGCTAATCCGTAATCTAAAATGTATAGTATGCCCTATGCGTTCAACAACTACACCAAGTATTTGTATCTCCCCGCGAGAAATGTAAATAAGTATTAAACCAAACATGGTAAACAACCATAGTAAGAATAATGCATTTTGTAAACAAGCATGTTCTCACCCCAAAAATATATGTAAAAACCAGTAAAACATGGGGCTATAAACTCACCTTGATGTTGCAGAACGATTGACAGATAGGCATCTAATATGCACAACACAACGGAAGACGAAACGGCTTTAGAATCCAGAAGTGCCGTTTATCTAACGGTTAAATTCACTAGTTTAGGAAAATGAAATCTATTTACCCCATGGATGATACATCAACGCGACCCTTATAAAAGAATTAGGTTCCGAGTTGGCAAGTTTAGGTGGTATGGTTTGAGTAAGATAACTCAAAAGTTATAATTCATATGGTGAATTATATAACCAAGTATGTAATATATTCCATATATATTACCTTGAAAGATGAACAATTATATAATTCATATGGTGAATTATATAATAACGACCAGAAAATCAAAAGATTAATTTGAAGTTTAGTATACCTTGCAAGTATTATATAATAAGCGTGAGTAAATAATTAAACCAAATGGTTTGACACGTTTTCGGAGATTGCCAATTTATTAAATATATAAGAGTCCTCGCATAAACGAAATCGTACGTTTTAAAGTTACCAATTTAGTAAACGGTGTTTCTAAAGTCCGTACCAAATGTATGACTTTATTTTCTAGCTAGGATTTATAAAAACAACAATTTATAAATTAATTTTTGTTTTGGTGTCCCGAGTTATATGAAATTATAATTTTAAAACATCTTTAAATTATAACTTAGCCCATGTAACCGTCCTTCAAAAACGATAAGAGTTTGTATCTAAAAATATTTTTATAAATTTTCGCTCATACCATTCTCAGTTATGTACGATTTCCCATTTTATTACAAAAACTAAACCGCTTTTCACTTTTCAAATCACAAATCTAAGTTGCAAAATGCAATTCGATGTTTCATATTACCTAGACAACTTTTAAGTACTAAATGAAATAAATAAAGTCAAACCCCCTTTTAAGCGATGAACGAAACACGCCCTATGTGGGCTTTTAAAACCACAACCAAACACCCTTGTGTTGGTGTTCACCACAAACCAAACGCACCCACTCGGTGCTGCTGCCAAACCAAACGCACCCGCTGTGGTGCTGACCCGCGAACCAAACGCCCCTGCTGTCCCAAACACCCATGTTTGCGTTTCCTGCCAAACCAAACACACCCCTTGGGTGTTATTCAGCAAACCAAACACCCCCTAAGCTGCTGCTAACCCAAACGCACCATCATTGGTTTTCCTGTACATCCAAACGCCTCCTTATTTTAGTGTTTCTGTTTGATCCAAACAACCTTTTTGGGTGTTTTCTTTATGCCAAAAGCACCTTGTTGGTGTTACCATACCCAGCCAAACAAACACAACCCCTTATTGTGCGCTTCCCCTAATGTACCAGAACGCACCTTATTTGGTTTTTAATTACACGGCCAAACGTACCTTGGTGCTTATGAACAAAGTCAAACGCATCCCATGGCTGTTTAACAGTCAAACGTACCCAAATCTATGTCGAGCCCAAGTACACCCTCGTTGGGTGGCTGCTACACAACCCAACGCAGCCCTTAGCTGGTGGCAAAAGCCAAAACGCACCCTCGTAGGAGTGGTTGGCAGCCTAGACAAACGCACCCTAGCGGCTGTTAAACCACAACCAAAACCTTCCCCGGCTGTCAACCCGAACAAACGCACCCTTGTGGGTGGTTGACAGCCTACAACAAACACCCCTGAATAATAAGAAAACCCAAATGCACCCTTCGTACTATTTATAACCCGGAACAAACACTCTTTGCTGCTATAAACCTAAAACAAACGCCCTCGGTGAGGTGGCTGACCCAAATTCCCCAAAAAACCCAAACGCACCCTTCTCAGTGCACACCCACAGCTACAAACGCACCCGATGGGGTGGTCTTTCCATCAAACCAACACCACCTCGATGGTTATTACACCGAAACAGCCGCACCCTACTTTTGTTAATAACCCAAAAACAAACCCTCATAGCTGCTGACCCGGGACCCACAGTCAACAACACACCCTTTTCGGGTGGCTGTCCCGCCACACGCACCCTCGTGGTGCCACCCCCATGGCTGTCCAACAGCCAAACGCACCCTGCCTTGAACCTGCTAAACCACGCGCCCCTCGGTGGTTTCACAGCCAACAAACACCCTTTTGAGGTGTTATAACAAATCCAAACGCACCCTTCTCGGGTTGATATTAAAAAGCACACGCACCCTTATGGTGCTGTGAAGGTGGCGGTGGTGAGGAGGTGATGATGATGATACCGTGGTGGTTTCGGTGGGTGAGTGGTGGTGGTGGAGAAACGCGAGTGGAGGCGCGTGTTATAGGGGATCGAGTAGATCGTGTTATGAGGACCATTTTTGGAGTTCGCCGGAAAAATCCGCCGGAAAACTTTTCCGGCGGCGGCGCGATGGTGGCCGGCGGTGAGGGTGGTGGCCGGCGGTGGGTGGGGAGAGAGAAGACATAGGTTTGTGTGTGTGTTCATTTGTTATAAATGAAAAAGATATATAAAACTTTTATATATATATAAAAGTTTAATAATGAAATAGAAATTTAATAATAGTCTAGGGTTCATTTTGTAACTTTTTAATATAGTTTTGATAACTATTGGTTCGGGGCTCGTTTGAACGACTTAACGGACGATTCAAATCTCGAAACTTGCGCCATTGTTTTTCGAATCATTTTTCTGATAAAAATGAGTATTTACTTGATAATATTTCATAAATATTTTATAACATTTAATAAAATAGCTGGTATACAATTTTACGAACCGTTTTCGCTTGTCCCGAGATAAAAAATATGGATTTTCATACTCGAGTATTTCGCTTATCCGCAACGCTTTTAATTAAAATGATGACTAATTTATTTAATATTTTTATTAAATAAATACTGATAATTAAAAACAAATTTAATTGTTTTTGTGTGTCCGCGTTGTATATTGTTCGAAAAATGTTTGCGGTGCTGTTTTAGTCCTTTTCGGCTCGTATTCAGGTCTCGGTAAAACTGAAAAGTTGTCAGGAATGTCGTTTCACATCGAATTGCTTAAGGGTCCGAGTCGTGAAAACGTGATTTAGATAATCGTTCTTATAAGTCAAGTCTTACCCTAAAAGTCGAAGATTGAAATCGTCATTCAAAAATTCGAAAATTCTCGGATGTTACAAACTCTAGCATCAATCCCTCTATCCCTAAGAGCATCTGCGTAAGCAAAACACTCGTCAATCTCTGCCTGAATCTCTGGATCACTATCCTGCTCTAAATGAGGCTCATCACTAACCCTGACAATAGCATCATCCCTCAAACTAGTCTCTCTATGATCAACCTCTACATCTGTCGAATAACCAGAATCCCTAACTCTCTTAGGCGATGGTATCAAATCAGCACGGACAGGAGATAAAGCTCCGGATACAGGTGATAATGCAGGTACAGATGTCATGGGGGACCTACGTCTCTTGCGAGATAGCCCCGCAGAAGTACCCGGTAGATCTGGTGAAGAATGATCTGACAATGAGTGTCTCGAAGAAGAATCAGATGAAGCATCCGAATGAAAATCTGATGATGCCTCTGATGATGAATCTGAAGAAGAATGATCAGTAGGATGTCTCTCAGCAAGACGATGAGTGGGTAATGGTCTAACCCTCTTCCTCGCGGTCATCATGTGTACCGGCCCATTAAGATGGTAGCGGTACGGTCGACCATGGGGAATAGGCTGTCCAGGTGCTAGAAGCATAACTCGACGACGAGGTATGATAGGTGATCTCTGGGTAGAAGCGGTAACCTCAGTGAAAGGTGTATCATGGGTAGGTGATGGTGGTGTATCTGGTGTATCACTGTCTGTGGGGTCATCATCCGATGATAGAAATGGTGAGATATCTGGTAATGGTGGTATGTGGTCTGATGATGGATCCTCTGATGGATCAGACTCTGAATCAGATGCAGGTGAGTAATCAGGTGAAGCTGGTGTATAGTCTGGAGATGGTGGTATAGTAGGTGCTATGATAGGTGTCTCTGTGGGTATCACTGGTGTGTCAGTCTGAGTAGCAGGTGGAGTAATCACTGGTGTGGTGTCAGGAATAGTAGTAGGGATAGTACCAAACAATATCACTCGTCCAGCAGGTGTCCCCACGCTATCCTCAGATGAATCCGAAGAAATCGAGATAACTGAAATAGCCATAACCTGCACAAGCAAAGTTCATATAAATCATCTTTATATCAACCATGCATGATGCAACAATATGAATGGGTGAATGGGTAACTGAATGAATGCAAAGTGAATGAATGAATGAATGAATGAATGAATGAGTCATCGAGTGATGAAATAAGAAACACTTAGAAATATTAGATATACTTAGTATTTAATACGTATATATTATTTACGTAGCACTTAGTTATGTATACGTACTATATAAGATCACGTAAGACACATAATCACGTAGGATCACATACTGGTTATAGTCCAGCCTAGTTTATACTACCTGGTTCTCTATAACCTTGGCTCTTGATACCAAACTGTCACACCCCCAGACGGGGCCTGGACGGAACACGTGTCCGGAGGCGTGACTTGATTGATCATCTCAAGTACAAAGCATAAAGAACGACCTCTAAGGGTACGTTTTGAAAATAAACACCGTTGCATAGATTGAAAATAATAATAATAAGTTTTACATCAATAAAATTTAAAAGATTCAAAGTTAAAAATGCGGAAGCTTAAATAAGTTCAACAACGGTATTTAAAACATAGATAAATCTCTGGTAAACCGGTACAGGCATATAGACTCCACATAAGTCAATCAACAGCATCCATGCTAAGCACCTGAGAAAAACATGCTTAAAACGTCAACATAAAGTTGAGTGAATTCATAGGTTTAATTTCAAACGATATTACAGTGGACCACAAGATATCAACACGTATGCGACAGTTATAACAAATACAACTTCACATAAAAATTTAAGACTACCTTCTTAAATTCGACATGGTATATATCCGTTTATCGGGCACCCCGTGGGTAGTGAGCGCTACTCACCCGGATAGGGATAATTAGTCCCAATAGATCTATTAATAACATTCGCGCTCCCTCGACCGGTCCTCCAGTCGAGAAATTGACGGTTCATGATAAGTGGGGCAGTAGTGGTCTAAACGCTACTTAGGCAACACGTAAACAGGGAAAATCTCACGCAAAGTACTTGTGTCCAGTTTTAAAAGCAAGCAATGTTTCTCACCCCAAGTTATAAAACATTTATTCAAAACGAGTAAAAGAGTGGGGCTATGAACTCACCTTGATGATAAGGTAAAGAGTATACGTCAAAAGTATGGTCGCTTGGAATGAACGGCGATACACGGGTATGACCTAAAAGATTATGGGTTTCGATTTAGACTTGGAAGGTTATCGTACTACATTGATGCATGCACGTTCATTGTCATTTTTAGCAAACGTTAGTTGTATATTTAAAAACGTTAGTGATCGAGTTTTACGAAACGTACATATATAATATTATATTACTTATATAGATATTATATTTGTTATTGTTAATACATAAGTAAACTTGTTATTTATAATTTAATATTTCCAAATAGTTAAGTAATTTAATCGAAATATTTTATCATTTATGTTTTTCCAAATAGTTTCTAAGTATAAAGATTTTTACAAAATTTCGGCATGACCCGTTCGTGTTTACACGTTTTCCCAAAGTCGTAGACTCTAATTAACAACCACTTTCAAACCACTTTCCATACTTACAAATTTATATATTGACAAATCCGTTATTATTTGTAACGTTCGACGTCTAAAATAATTAAACGTAAAACATCTAAATAAGTTACTCACGAACTTATCCAATAAACTACATCGCAGCTTGTATGCTTTGGTGTTTTGCATATATGTTGGGCTTTGGCCCGTTAAGTCCGAAAATGTAGTTTTACTTACCCATTTAATCCGATAAGCAAAATATTAAGTAATAAATACGTGACCTCAAGATAAGCTATCAATAAGCTCACAATAAGTCAAGTATAATAAGCCAAACCATATGAGCTTAAGAATAATCTCATGGTGTTGGGTCTTGTATGTGGGACGTGGCTTTAAGCCCTAATAAACTATATTCGAGCTTATTTATTGAGCCGAATAAGTTTATCATTTGTCCGTTCACAAAAAGCTAGAAAATAAGCTAACAAAATATATGTCAAAACAAAATAAGCTAAACAATAAATCTTTCTTTGTTTTCTAGTTGTGCCGAAATATATATATAAGCCCTAATAAGCTCACAATAATTAAATAAGCTTTCCACAAGCTTTTTAAACATAAGCCGAACAAAATGAACTATAGCATATCATTTTTATTACACGAAAATAACCACGATCACAAAACTAACATTTCCTTATATTTATTTATGTATGTTTCGAAATATATACATACCCTTTTAGGGTTTATGTAGTTTTTAAACCTTTGTTTTTACAAAATGAATTGTACAACTAGTATGTATGCATCATAAGAAGTATAAAAGTACAAGTTGTTTGAGAATTTAAAGACTTACAAAAATTAGAAGATTTGGATGGTGAACAAAGATTAATGACAACCCAAATGTTGTTTAACAAATACCCGGATGATACAAATGATCAAACCTTCAATAAATCTTCAAGTGTTTTTGATCAAAGATGAAAAATGAATGTGTTTGGTTGGTGTTCTTGGTTCGGCACAAGAAAGAAAGAAAGAAAAGATGAGTGAAGTTTATGTGTGTGTGTATGAAATGAACAAATGACTAAAGAATAAGTTATATATCACAAAGTTTACTTCACACACTATTAGTGTGTGTGTGTGTACCGAACATAGGACAAGAAGAGGAGGGGGGGACCAAAATGATCCACCAATGAGAAACAAGCTAGTTCATGCCATGTATATACTCTTGTCTTATGCACATTTGAATTCAAAACTTGTCCACCAAGTTCATAAGGTTGTTGGTGTCGAAATAAGCCAAAGGGAGGGGGGACCATTTTATTTTTATAATCTTTGTTGCTAGTGCTCCCAAAATGATTTAATTTCCAAGTCTTGCATGCTTAAGCTTATAGTTTAGGTAAAACACGGATAACGCAAGTAACGAAACAAATAACGGTATCACCAAAAATTATGAAATTTTAAACATTGCTTAAAAACATAAAAACGTAGCTATTGCCAAAATACTACAACGTTTGGCGTCCCGGTTCGCTCCCGGAGACTATTCTCAGAAAACAACGAAACAACTTCCCGGTTAAACGGTAAAGCTAAACGAAACATTTAAAAATTCAAAATACTACACGGAAACGGCTAACTTGTAGAACAGAAAATCTCGGGTTGTCACAGGTGCCTCGACCTTTACTCAATAGTCCATTCTTAGATGTAAGTCTAGGAGACGTAATAGGCCCCGAACCACCCATCAAACCACATAGTCCGGATAATTCTAGGATAAATTTAGTAGATTATTTAACAACTCAAACACCGCCTTCACCTCACGTGGAAAATTCCTATCCTAAGGGTATTTATAGTTATTATAACCCAGGTATAGATGACCCTAAGAGACATTATGGATTTAAACCGGGTTTATTAGGAAAAAGTGTTTCTTTAGGTGTTAATATTTCAAATTGGGAGATGTTTGATGATGATTAGGGATTAGAATCTAAGGAAGTTTCTCCTCTAGGAGAAGAACTTAGTTTATTTGATAGGCCAAATGCAGTAGAGAGAGGTAGAATTCTAGAAGCACACCGTTTAGAGCCTATTCTTCAACAACAAATTTCTCAACGTATAGCTCATTGTCATCAGGATGGTATGTACCGTTACTATCACCCGTACTTTAACTCAAGTGTAGAGGAACCCTCCCTTTATCTGTTAAATAAGGGTAGAGTCAGACTCGCGACTCGAACAAAAACAAGCGCTTCTTGGGAGGCAACCCAAGCACGTCTCATTTACCCAATATTTAATTTCCAGCATTAGGAGTGTCATGTGTTTTATTCTCTTCATTTTATTCTATCATGTTCGAACCTCAATCTTGTAATCATGCTTTGTTTTGGTTTTAACCTCGTTTTAATTTCAATCAAAGGTATTTTACAAATAATAAGTGTAGGAGAATCTATCTGGTTTTTGAACCAAGTTCAAGCATGTTAAATAATTTGTTTAGATTAATTCGCGTCAGTGTCAAGTCATATGAGTAAATTGTCAAATCTCAAGTTTTATGCAGCCATTGGTACATGAATTAACTTATGGAATCAAGTGCAGGAAATTTTTCATCAAAAACAAAAATTTCGTTTTCACAGAACGTGGAGACGGTGTCACGATTTACACGCGACGCCGTCACCACGACACCTGTGACGGGGTCAGGATTTTCCTGACGGCGTCAAATGCCCAGGTCTAGAAAACTTAAAGTTTTTAATTATTTTTGAAAATAAGACTTGCATAACATTTAAAATATGTACTCTTCTGTTATAAACCTGCAAAACCAATGAGTTTGACAACTCTCTCATCCTATCTTTACTGCTTTATCGAGTTAAACCCTAAATTCACATTGTATATTTGTATATCGCACATTTTATGCTTGGTATAGTTGTCTTTGTCTTTGATTACAGGTTATATTTGATGAGAAGAAGCTTGGAAGTTCTTAGGAAGTTTCATTGGGCAATTCTTGGATGACGATTTAACCAGTTGTCGCATGTTTCTTCTCCATTATTGAGCAAACCAGGAGAGTACTAGTTTTTTTTCCTTGTTTTCTTTTCCCTTTAATTCGTTTTTACGGGTACTTTATAGAACATTGGGGACAATGTTCAACTTAAGTGTAGGGGGAATAAGCCTTAGAAACTATTATTTCATTTTCCATTTGCTTTGTCCTTAAAATGATGGGTAATATATCGAAACATAGCATAAGAGGTAATTTTTACCCAAATTTAAATTTCTTTATGACACATACAGACGAAAACAGAGTATTAATAGCGTCTCATGGATAGGAATTTATATGACTAGCACAAAACCCTCAGAAGTCCACCCAAAAAATGTGAAGTTCGCCTTTAGATTTATAGGAATTCGGCATCTATTATTGATACCCAAGATAGCTTATACCTTTAGCTTTCTCGAGTTAAGGAGTGAGCAGTCACATGTGTCTATTTCGTCGTTACGGATGTGTACGTGTGGTCTTCGTCGCCTTTAGTGGAGCATTGCGATCGGTATTAAATTATATGAGTGTACCGGTAGTATATTAAATTCTAGAACTTGTTTTTGTGATGCATTTTGAGATCACATAGTAAGTATTAGGATTTGCTTGATAAGAGGCATTAGGATTAACCCATGTTTTAAACCTGTAATTGTTATGATGGTCACACCGATCATATAACTATCCCACACCCTTGCCATGAACTCATTTTTAGTACAGGATACCCCTAGTACAACCCTCTGAGCATATCCTTTTTCACGGTTCTTGTAAGTTTTTTGTTAAGCCGGACTATTAATGAAGAGCATTGTCACCCTTAAACCAATCGTTACACCCAAATCGCTTTAGCCCACCTTGTATGTACTCATTTTTAGTACATTATTGTTTTAACCCAAGTTAATTATTTGAGTACACGGTTGCTAAGTCCTTATCCTTGTAAATACAGTTTTGGGACGATTAGGATTCATGGTAGTATTTATTTCGCGGAAGAATGAGGAAGAAAAGTTAAGTCAATACCCCTATATATTTGTTAGATGATCTCCATGTTATTTTGATCCATCTCAAATCGGGTTATTAGTTAGATTATAAATATCGAGCATATAAAAGCTCGAGTGTAGGGGTACGTGTTATAAACCCCATGTTGTGATGTATTATGTTGTTAAAAAAAGAGAAAAACAGAAAAGAAAAAGAAAGAGATTGATGTAGAGTTGTGTAGAGTTTGTATATCTTCGTCCGAGTCTTGGCTTAGCAACCAAACCAACGTGTATTCGTGTAAATAATTAGCTAACCCTTCCACTCCAAATTCACCCAAAGTCACCACCCAAATGTATCTCATCCGTTTCCGTTTCCATTATATGTTATCTTACACCTACACCCCACAACCCTTTAAAAAATCTCTTAGATAGTAATGAATAATGCTTGCGCCTAGCGGTGGAGGTTTGATCCTTTACCAAGCCTATGGTAATTTATATGCTATGACAGGTAATGAGTGTTGATTTTTCGTTTCCCCCTTATGTTATAATTTATTATACACCCGAGTGAAAGAGAGAATCCCAAACACTTATGCGAGGTGATAGTATATACTTTTCGTACTTTTAATTACGAGGTCTAGAAGGTTGTGTTGTAAAATACTTTTAAAGAGTAGGTAAAATGACTCTCATATTGCTATTGTCTAGGTAGAAAAGCCCATTTGCTTGAGGACAAGCAAATCCCAAGTGTAGGGGTATTTGATGAGGTGTCATTTTATACACTTTTTTGGGGTCGTTTAACTCCCTAAATCGTGCATTTATGCTCAAAATAGGTACTTAATCGTTCCTTTTCAGGTATTCAGCACTTGGAAGGCGTTTGGAGGAAATACACGTGACTTGGGCTTATTTGGAGAAGAAACGGACAAGACTACGGACCTACACCAACATCACTCAAGAATTTCTACTCAGAAGCTGGAGACGGCGTCACAGATTACACGTGGCGCCGTCACAATCCATACCAAGACGGCGTCACAAGATCTCAAGACGGCGTCAGAATGCACGACCCAACCCATTATCTAGAATATTCTACTCATGACGGCGTCATGATTAAAAGGCGACGCCGTCACAGCGATTTTTCTATATATTCAAATCTGTTTTTAGAGTTTTAAGTGTGTAACTTTAGAGTAAAATAAAGGGGCGAACCCTAGTTCGTTTAGCAGTTATTAGGGACGATTTTAGGGCCTCAAACCCCTATTGTACTTCCTTCAATTCATGTTTTAATCAAGTAAGACTATCTTAATCATTCAATATGTCTTGTTGTGTGATTCATATATGTTCTTGCTTTATTTTTAACATACTTAGTTAAACCTTCTGTTGTGTTTATTTATGATTGTATGAAACCTAGGATATAGATCTTAGTGGTGTTGCTTCTTGTGATGAATTATGTCTTAGAAAACCAGCTTTTGTTTGTATCGCTGTTGATATGTCTAGGAAAATATGATTGTGTAGAAAGTATACCATCGGGTAACAGTCCTCATACCACCTTTCCCCTTATATGGTTGATCAACTCTTAATATATTTTAAATGCATTTAATATACTCTTAGGGGTCTTGTAATAGTCTTCATACTACCTTACTTGTGCGTTGCCTTAACGGAATATTAAATAGACGGCGGGTTCGTGTAATTCGTTCATGATTTAGGAAACAATTACATAGATCATCACAAGTGTGACAAAGCAACAACACTAGGAGAAGCAATCTAGGGAGTAATACATGATTAAATAAACACAATCTTTTATTATATTGTTATCACCAGTAGCTTAGTTTATATTTACTTTAATAAATAAAACCAAACCAACCTCTCAAACATATGATTTACTACTTTCATAAAATATAAAAATACAAAAATAATCTTCTCTCAACCCTTAGAATTGTGTTAGACCGTGATCTAGCCTTCCCAACCTATTCTCCTAGAGAACGATAACAACCCCCGAGTCTTGCCTATACTACACTACAACGATTAGGTACACTGCCTAGGGAGTTGTAATACTTCTTGTAGAAGTCCCTTACGACAACCGCAACAATTGCCATGATACCTAAAAAAGGTACTAAAACTGACATGTGTAACCCGCATAAAGGCGTCACCAATTAGTCAACTTGAGCTATATATTTTTGAATATGCAAGAAATAAATAGAAGCACAATTACATATAAATTAAGCCAACAATCCGAAGAGAACATATGACAAACCGAAAAAACAACAACAAATCATATTCTTATAAACTACTTACACATTTTGAACCAAACACTAATAATTTTTAAAATATTATAAACTTTTCAATCAACTATAGCTTATTAGCTTATTAACTTAAGCTAATAAAGTCATAAACTCAAAAGCCTAAACAATGACCTTATCAGCTTTTTCAAAAGGCCATAAGGTCAAAAAAAGCCAATCCAAACACCTTATTGTAAAAACATGTATCTTGAACAATAGATACTCATATATAACAATCTCTAAGCTTTATAGAAAAAGAGGAAAAATCTAACCTGAGTTTTGTTATAAAAAAACTTCATTCTTACTATGCATTAAAATCTCAGCCTCTTCGGCGGCCATCTTATTGGTCACCGAAGTTATTGGTTGCCGGAGTTATTGGTGGTCGCAGCTTATTGGTGGCCGGATTAATCGTGGTGGTGGTTGTGATTCAACCTGCTAGCTGTGAAGCGGTGGTGAGTTATTGATGAATGAGGAGAGAAGTGAACGGTCGTGAGTTATTGATGAATGAGGAGAGGAGTGAACGGTGCGAGTTTTTTATTGTTGGGGTGATGGAATTTAGGGTGAGATAGAGGTTGAGAAATACACGTGTCTGGCAAAAATGACTAATCATCTCAAATATTATAATAAATATGTGTTATTGTTCATTAGATTATTATACGGAGTATTATTATTTTTAAATTAGAAAATGTTACGTGTATGAACACTATGGCTTTTGTTAATGAGTATATTTAACAATAGCAAAACTAGTATCTTAGAACTTTCTATGTCGGGACAAAGCAAAATTTAAATTTAAAATAACTTAATAAGCAAGTTCAAAAAATTCTGCCATCCCACCCTTCCTGCTCTTCTTTCCAAGCCGCAAGGACACACACCCTCTACATATATTAGCTCACCACGCACCACCACTTCAACTCACCTAAACCTTCCTCACATCTATCCAAAAGCACATACACACATACACAAAATGAAGAAAACCTTAGCATTATCAATATTTCTTATTCTTTTAAATATACAAAACAACAACATTTTTCTAGTTACTAATGCAACAGGATTAGCACTTAATGATGGATTCATTACAACGAGAGGGGTGCATTTCATGTTAAATGGTAGTCCATATTATGCTAATGGTTTTAATGCTTATTGGTTGATGCTTTTAGCATCTGACCCTTCTCAAAGACATAAAGTCTCATCTGCTTTTCAAGAGGCTTCTTCACATGGTCTTTCTGTTGCAAGAACTTGGGCTTTCAGTGATGGTGGTGATACTCCTTTGCAATACTCACCTGGTTCTTATAATGAACAAATGTTTAAGGTATATTATCTTTTTTTTTTTTTAATTTCTGCTTTTTATGTGCATATATCATAGCTTGATTTTTTTAATGTAGTTGTAGTTTTTAAGAATTTCTATAAAATATAAGTATAATTTTTTTTTTGGTAGGTATGAATTAAGGTAGACAACATTCTTACAAAAAGATTCATTTTTGTCCTAATATATGTTTATCTACCTCCTCATATTCTCTGCTTTGGCTTGGGATTTTGGTATGTTGTTGTTATTGATTTACTACTACTTGCAAAAATTTAAAAGATTTTATTTTCCTTTTGTGTGAGAGACCGGGTAACTACAATTTCTTCATATTTTCAAAATTTATTTTTCAAAAGTTTTTATTTATTTAAATAAGTGTTTTATTTGTGTGGGTATGATTGCTTCAAGTGGGTGACATTTTTCTTCATTTTATTTTAATAAAATTTGAATTTTTGGTCGGTTTGAGGATGGTGACATTATTTATTTATTTTTCTTTTACTTTTTTTATAAAAATGGTTACTTTATTTATGAATGATTTTTATTGGTGGGTATATAAGGGGTGATACTCTTGGCTTTTTCTTATACTTTTCAAGGTAAATTATTCAAATATGAATATGAATTTCATTGGTGGGTATGAGGGGTGATACCGTGATACTCTTGACTTTTTCTTATACTTTTCAAGGTAAATTATTAAAATATGATTTTTATTAGTGGGTATGAGGGTGATGTCATTTTTTTGTGGGTTGAACAGGGGTTAGATTTTGTGCTGGCTGAAGCAAGAAGGTATAGGATAAAGCTAATTTTGAGTTTGGTAAACAATTATGAGAATCTAGGTGGCAAAGAGCAGTATGTAAATTGGGCTAGAAATCAAGGCCAGTACTTAACATCTGATGATGATTTCTTCACAAATCCTTTAGCTAAGGAATTTTACAAGAATCATGTCAAGGTATATATACACACATGATACCAATATCTTTCAAAAACATAATTATTAATGTTTTGTTAATATTTTTTTTTGTGGTTATGTAGACTGTTCTCAACAGATATAATACACTCACTGGAGTTATGTACAAGAATGATCCAACAATCATGGCTTGGGAGCTCATGAATGAGCCTAGATGCACTTCTGATACATCAGGAAGAACAATTCAGGTTTTTGCTGCACTTTTGTGTTAATTTGATCTACATATGTATTTTTTTTTTACAATTTGAATTTTATCATATAACTAGTCGATCAGTTAAGGATGCAACATCATTAGTATAAATAGTCAAGCTAAAACATTCAAACCAAAAAAAGAAGTTGATTTTAGATCAAGAAAATGAGAGTTGACTCCTTCAATTCCAAAATTCAAAAGTTTGATGTGGGCAAATTCAAAAGTTTGATGTGGGCAAATAATATGGACTTTATCTCAAGCCCACTGTTGTGGATTGTAGACTTTCTGATCATGAAGATAGTAAATAAAGATATCAATTTTCTTATTTACAACAATCTTTTTAAAAAGTGCTGGAAAATGATACTGTATACGTATTCTGTATATTTTTCTATTATAACAAAAGAACATGTCTTTCATACTTTTTTAGAACATCCCAATTTTTTGGATTAGAAAATATAACATCAAACAATGTTTTTTAAATTTCCAGCACTTTTTCAGAAAAAAAAGTCAAGTTTTTCATAAAAAATAGAGATGAAAAAATCAAAAACATTTTGCACAACTAAGTCCAATCCTTACTTGTCGACTTTCGGTGTTTCTTTTCCTTTCATTCGTTTTGTTGAAAAAGTCAATCAAAACAAGGTTGACTTGTTGTTTCAAGATCTATGGACCAGTTTGCAGCCACACGTTGCTACTGATGGTTACAAGTTACAACAACAACAACAAAACATAATACGAAGGTGGGGAGATTGCTTCCGTGGAAAATATGATGTAGACACTATATCTTTATTGGAGGTAAATCAGAAGGTGTCGACAAGTGTATACGTGAGGGTGAGTGTACGCGAATATGACATGTATAAATACGTGTCTGTAAGGATGGTTTTTATGGGGTGACCCATCACCGTTATCTCCCGCATCACGTGTGAAGCCTCATACAACACTCTCCTGACCAGGGCCGTCCCGTGAATTTTGAAAGCCCTGTGCCGCAACCGTAAAGTAGGCCCTTAAACATGTAGTATTAAGTACTTGTAAAATAAAATAGATAATTCGACACTGGAAAACTTGTTACTCGGTATAATTTAAGACATTAAAACGCTAACAAAGTATTTTTTTTTTTATCCATTTGAAACATGTAAAATTAAAAAAAATGAAAATTTAAATATGAAATCCCAAATGAGACCAGATTACTTCTTAAAATACAGTAATACTAAGAAGTTTGAAATTAATGAGAATTCAAATCTTTCCGTAAACAACAATATTTCCTTTTATAATTGCATGATCTGCTACAACAAGTCAACAAAAAGAAAAACCCAACTAAATGGACTCTGAATTTGGGCTTAAGTACTATACTTTAACGTGGCTATTAATTTTTTGGAGTCCCTTCAAAGATTTTGGGCCCTGTGCAGTTGCCCAGCCTGCACAGGCCCAAATCCGGCCTTGCCCCTGACCCCTACGTCATGTGTGAGCAAAAAAAAAAAAAAAGGTAGATGTGATCAACATCGATCACCTCTATTTTCTTTTTAGTGTGTGTGGAGCTTGCCAAAGCTTGAGTTGGAGTCGAAGCTTATTATTTAATAACCCTCTCAAAATAAATGAAATTAAATTAACGTATATTTTAACCTTTTACGTGTTAATATAGCTTGAGTTGGAGTCGAAGCTAATTATTTAACAAGTATATTTTAACCTTTTACGTGTTAAATTAACGTATATTTTAACCTTTTACGTGTTAATTCATTAAATAATTTGACTAACTATAAGCTTTTATAATCCCACATAAGCACGTTTCAATTAGCTAGAGCTTATGGATGCTTATAGCTTATTAAAGCTTTCATAAGCTTGTGTGGTATTTTTTTTTAGTAAGTTAACTTATTTAAAAGCTTAAGTATTTCTAAGCCCTCGTAAGCTTGTTGCCAACACAGCCTAAAAGTAAAAACATATTACACAAGACTACTAAGATTTGCTGATCTTTTGAAATAAAGCTACCTTGCGACAAGGAAACTACATAAATCTTCTAACCGCCTTTAATTACTCTAGTTTCCTAGCGTTGGTTTCGCAGTAATTTTGTTGAACCACAACATGACCCGCTTCATTGAGTGGCGCAAGGACACACACAACACCGACAATTTATTTCGAAGCTCACATGTCTTGAAACTAACAAAACACAACTTGAATCTTTTGTATCATGATAATATTTTCTCTTTAATTGAGAAAACAAATTAGACAAGAAGTTCATCATTTAAAATGTATTTGCTGTTTTTGGTATGTAAGTGTGTCCATTAACCAAAAAGTTGTGGTATGCAAGTGTGTCCATTAACAAAAAAGTTATGACTAAATTTCATGAAAGACATCCGTGAAATAGTTGATATAAGAACGAGAGAAAAACAGTTTTAAAGGAAAAGGAAATATTTAGTACAGTAATATTTTGGTTAACATATTTGAAGAACAACATTTTTAAGTTATATGCTTATATATTTTCTCGAATCGTATCAACTATTGTACTAATTGTCTAATTTTAATAATGACATCATTTCCAATAGTTCTCTTGTCAATCGTTTGTGTTTAACTTAACTATATTAAGACAACACGCAAACTAATATGGATTTTGACACGCCTCAAATGAAATTTTAAATGGGAGCTTGAGATCTGACGAGATTGTAGCTTAGATTTACACAGACCAGTTGGCTCAACCATCATAAATTTGTAACTTTGTTATGTTCTTGATTATTAGTTTCTCTACTTTTGTACATTTTGCCTAACAATCTATCTTTTTTCAAACCAAATGATTAGGCATGGATTACAGAAATGGCTGCACATGTGAAGTCCATAGATGGCAATCACTTGCTAGAAGCCGGTCTAGAGGGCTTTTACGGAAAATCCAACTCCCTGAATCCTGGTTTTGACGTTGGAACAGACTTCATTTCAAACAACCAGATTTCTGACATTGATTTTGCCACCCTCCACTCGTATCCTGACCAATGGTAATGTCCCATTTTATTCTCACGGTTTCGGGTAATTGCATTAAAAAAGTAACCGACTTTGGTCAGAGTTATATTTGAGTAACACATATTGTTTGCTAATATTGACAAGGCGCCAAGTTTTCATTTAGCTCATCAATTATTTGTATTGCAATGCAGGCTAACAAGCTATGATGATCAAACTCAACTCAGTTTCCTGGATAGCTGGCTAAGAACCCATATCCGAGACGCCCAGGACATCCTTAAAAAACCGTTACTCATAACAGAATTTGGAAAATCAGTTGAAGATCCAAACTCTAGCACATACGAAAGAGATCAATTATTTAACTTGGTCTACAACAACATTTATCTTTCCGCAAAACACGGTGGTGCAGCTGCTGGTTGTTTGTTCTGGCAGCTGCTAGCTGAAGGTATGGAGTCGTTTGGTGATGGCTATGATATTGTTCTAAGCCAAGGTTCTTCGACTGCCAACCTTATCGGAAACCAAGGACAACGGCTTTTCCAAATTTGGAAAATATACAATAGGATGAGAAATGTGCAAAGGTGAAAAAGGGCTAGAGCCGCTAGGAAGGCCAGAGATCAGTGTGGAAACAGGGTGTTAAGCCTATTGGAAACTAATGTTTAACGGGCGAGGAAGGGTTTTAGTTCCGAAAATCCCGTTAAGCATAATTTATAAGTATTGTCTTACATATTGCGTGTGGGTTCTTTTATTATTTACATTGGTTTGTATTGATCTCCCTTAGAGATGCATAGTTTACGTCCAGGAGGGTGGCTTCTGAATTATCGTACCAGCTAGTGACACGACTAGGAAAATTTTCTATTTGCGTTAGAAAAGAAGTATAGGGTCATGGTAACTTTACAATGTTGTAACATCAACTTATTTATGTTATGACGTTTGATTTTTGACGATATCGAGCAATGTTTCTTTTATTTGATATACTCTGTATATACACATATGAATGACATACCTGATCTCAGTTTAAATTATCTATATATATATATACCAATTTCGAACACGTCACTTACACGAGTTAAAAGGTAATTTCTGTATATAAAAGGAAGATTATGAAATTTTATTCTAAGATTGTTTGTTAAAAGTTTATGCTTTGCTATTACAAACATAAATATATGCAGACCAAATCATTGGCTTAGACGACAACTTGGAATTTAAATCTGAGCTAGTTTTAGAAACGGGTTTTATAGTATTTCTAACATAGTAACATACATTGTTAATTCATGCTGCAAATTGGTGTAAGGCTGTTTTTTGGTCTTGGATTGGATACTGGTGTAGATCGGTATAGACTATAGAGTAAAGGGTTTCATGTCCTTTTTAGGCTTTGTTTGGATAGTGGTGCAAATCCATGAATTAAGATAGGATATTTGCAAGCTTAACATCTTATAAAATCTCGATCTTAACCACAGAATCTTAAAATCTAATCCGATCCAGTCTCACTACTTTTGAACCACAACCCAAAAAACCACAAATTTATGGTTTGTGTTTTGAATAATTCAAAAAACAACATGTTAATATTCTTAAATATTTTATAACCATAATTTATGACAACATTTCTCTGAAATATTAACATAATTTTGTATTTATGATATATAATAATTCGTAGATTTATATAATATTACACAAACTATTAAGAAAATAACATTAGATCCTGATCCGATCTTCGATATCGATTTTGCAACTTCGATATCGATTTTGCAAAGACGAAAACGATATTATTATCTTGAAAACCTTAGAAAAAATAATGGTGAAATTGACGAGGTATGGTCTCCTCCGGATACTTTGGGGGAGACAATCACTACTAACTCCTCCTAATATTCCTAAGACAAAACCACTCCATGTTGGAATGGTCCACTGGAATAGCTGGGGTGACGAAGGCTGTCCAGAGACAATAACTAAGGAGTAGCTAGTCTCCTCAGGAGGTAGGAAGCAACTAGTCTCCTCAGGAGGTAAGGAGTAGCTAGTCTCCTCAGAAGGTAAGAAACAACTAGTCTCCTCAAGAGGTAAGGAGTAGTTAGTCTCCTCATGAAGTAAGAAGCAGCTAGTCTCCTTAAGAGGTAAGGAGCAGCAAGTCTCTTCAGGAGGCAAAGTGCAATACCTATGCAAGAGGTAGAGCATTGTCTCTATCGGATCTAGTACACTGACGACTGACGTACGATGTACGAATGACACAGACATCTGATCCACAGCCAGTACTGGGAGCATGGAGATAACTTTGACCCCGAAGACAAAGTCTGATACATGTCAGCGACTGACGTGCTGCCTCTAGAAGACAACTTAGCTTCCACAATGCTTGTATCTTGGAGCTAAGCCCAGGTAGTATATAATGAACTGTTCACACACATGAACAAGCAGGTTTTACACACACATACTTCTCCTTACTCTCTCTTTAGCTTCTCTCACTAAAATTTATACCAAGCATACACTTACTCTCACGTTGGAGCTTGATCTCGGATTCAAAACCCGGGGCGAGCTAACGGTGTTCTGTCTTATTTCAGCCTAAGAGACGAAGGAGTAGCTACAGGATCTCCTAAGGATAAGGGCTGAAGAGCATCTACGGAAATTTGCTCGAACATTGGTGCCATCCGTGG